>JAXCGZ010004822.1:0-29212 GCA_037179515.1 Halocaridina rubra | reverse complement strand
ATATGTAAATGAAATACCAGAGTCTGTAAATTCATTCATGAATATGTTTGCAGATGATGCAAAGATTGTGAAGAAAGTAAAAAACGAGAACAATGGTAGAGAACTTCAGGAGGATCTAAATAATCTGCATGAGTGGTCAGAAAAGTGGCTAATGAAATTCAATACCTCAAAATGTAAGGTAATGAGAATGGGTACAAGTGCAAGAAGGCCCAAGCTTGACTACTCGGTGGCTGGAGTACAGCTTCAGGAGACAGAAAATGAGAGAGATCTAGGAGTAAACATATTGGCAGATTTGTCTCCAGAAATACATATAAATGGCGTAGTAAGGGCAGCATATGCATTCTTATCAAATGTAAGGGTAGCCTTCAGGCACATGGACAAGGAAATGTTCAGAAATATTTATGTAACCTATGTGAGGCCAAAACTCGAATATGCAGCCCCCTTTTGGAATCCGAACTTGAAAAAGCACATAGCTAAGCTTGAAAAAGTTCAAAGACATGCCACGAAACTGGTGCCAGAAATACGCAATCTCGGTTATGATGAGAGGCTGAGGGAATTAGACTTGCCATCACTCGAAGCTAGAAGAGTAAGGGGGGATATGGTGACAGTCTTTAAATTCCTTCATGGTTATGATAGAGTGGATAGGGATCGATATTTCGATATGGCTGGCTCTAGAACTAGAGGTCATAGTTTGAAGCTTCGGAAGAAAACTTGTTTGCAGGATGTAAGGAAATACTTTTTCAGTGTAAGAGTAGTTGATAATTGGAATTCGCTAAGCGAGGAGGTAGTTAATGCTACCTCAATCCATAGTTTTAAGGACAGGTATGATAAGTATCACTAAGTCTAAAAATGGAACCGATCAGGAGACGGGAAGATACGAGCTTTGGGCTCTTTCCCGTAAACACAATTAGGTAATCACAATTAGGTAATCACACACACACACACACACACACACACACACAGAAATGAGAGAGATCTAGGAGTAAACATACTGGCAGATTTGTCTCCAGAAATACATATAAATGGCGTAGTAAGGGCAGCATATGCATTCTTATCAAATGTAAGGGTAGCCTTCAGGCACATGGACAAGGAAATGTTCAGAAATATTTATGTAACCTATGTGAGGCCAAAACTCGAATATGCAGCCCCCTGCTGGCTAGTACAGTGGTAACGCGCTGGCTTCGCATTCACGAGGTCGAAAGATCGGTCCCCGTCCAAGACCGAGAGTTTAAGATGTTTACTGGCAGGAACTGCTGTGGGTGGACATCACAGTGGGGGGTTGGGGCTTGTCCTGGCTGACGAATACCCATTGTAAAATGGAAATAAAGTTTATTATTATTATTGTTATTATTTTGGAATCCGCACTTGAAAAAGCACATAGCTAAGCTTGAAAAAGTTCAAAGACATGCCACGAAACTGGTGCCAGAAATACGCAATCTCGGTTATGATGAGAGGCTGAGGGAATTAGACTTGCCATCACTCGAAGCTAGAAGAGTAAGGGGGGATATGGTGACAGTCTTTAAATTCCTTCATGGTTATGATAGAGTGGATAGGGATCGATATTTCGATATGGCTGGCTCTAGAACTAGAGGTCATAGTTTGAAGCTTCGGAAGAAAACTTGTTTGCAGGATGTAAGGAAATACTTTTTCAGTGTAAGAGTAGTTGATAATTGGAATTGGCTAAGCGAGGAGGTAGTTAATGCTATCTCAATCCATAGTTTTAAGGACAGGTATGATAAGTATCACTAAGTCTAAAAATGGAACCGATCAGGAGACGGGAAGATACGAGCTTTGGGCTCTTTCCCGTAAACACAATTAGGTAATCACAATTAGGTAATCACACACATTGAACAGTTCAGAAAAGAGTTCCAGGAGCTGAATATGGAAAATGATGCCATGAAAACGTCCTTTGCTGATGCACTAAAGGGGAATGTAACAGTAAAAGAGGCTGTAAAGGTGGTGGCACTGGAAAACATACAAACAGTTGACTATAAAGAGACAGTAATCGAAAAAATGAAAGACGTTGTGATGGAAAGGGCAAACCCACTCATCAGACAGGCACTTGATAAGGAGAAGACAGTGGTAATCTCAGGCATAAGTGAATCCCAGGAGCCAACATGGCAGGGGAGACTTGAAGAAAATAAAGCTAACGTTGTAGACCTGATAAGAAAGCTTGGAGTAGTATGTGGTCCTGAGGATATTGTAAACATACACCAACTAGGTAAATATTCGAGGGAAGGAAAGCCGAGACCAACAAAAGTAACCTTTGAGAGAGGGGAGACATGTAGGGAAATATTGTTGAGAAAAAAAAGTCTAAAAGACCTTCAAGAATGCAAAGAAGTGTTCATTAGACGATACAGAACACAGGAAGAGATGGGAAAGATCAAAAACTTGTTGCAAGAGGCAAGAAGGTTAAATGATGAAAGAAATGAAGAGGAGAAGAAAAATTTTCGTTACAGAATACTTCCAGACAAAGGGGAGATAAAGAAGATAATGACAGAAGATCAGGGGATGGGGCCTCATTAAGATTGTTATACACAAATGCTGATGGATTAGCTGGTAAGGCAGTAGAATTAAAAGATAGGATTCACAACAGTAAGGCAGATATAGTAGCAATTACAGAGACTAAGTTGAGTGAGGACATAAACAGTGTCACAGTTTTTCCTAAGGGCTTCAGAATACTAAGGGTCGAAAGATCTGAGAGGACTGGTGGAGGGATAGCACTGCTCATAAGTGAGAGGATTCAAGTTGAAGAAATAAACTTGGCTATAGAAAGTGAGTTCAGGGAATTTCTTGTTGCTCGCATAAATACTGGGTCAGAGAGCATTATAATAACTGTTGTATACAACCCACCAAGGAACCAAAATAGGCTTGAAATTTATGAGGAAAGTCATATAGGTACGATTGAAGTCATAAACTCAGTTGTTAACATGGCACGGGAGAAAAAATGTAGGATTTTGATTATGGGAGACTTTAATCATAAAGAGATAGATTGGATAAATCTTGACCCACACAGTGGTGAGGACTCATTCGGGGCAAGATTCCTAGATTGCGTACAAGGGAATTTCCTACACCAACATGTAATGGAACCAACAAGAGCCAGGGGTGGGGATGAGCCATCACTACTTGATCTAGTGTTCACAGATAATGTGTTGGATATTGAAAATATTGAGTATGAACCACCAATTGGAAAGAGTGACCACTGTGTGTTGTTGATGGAGTATATCATTGAAGACATTCTTCCTGAGAGTAGAGGCACTGAGGACATGAGGAGGAACTATCCGAAAGGAGATTACATCAAAATGAATGAGCTTTTTGCAGTTATTGACTGGAGAACCTTATTTTACAACAAATCTGTACAAGATATGTATGACATCTTTTGTGAGAAATATGGGAAGATAGTAGATTGCTGCATACCTGTCACCAAAGTAGGTGTAATTCATGCCAGAGAGAAATGGTTCGATAATGGGTGTAAAAGAGCTAAGGAGTGGAGAGACATATGCTGGAAAAGGTATAGGAGGAGAAAAAACATAAATGCCTGGCAAACCTACAAAAGAGCAAGAAATTACTACCTAAGTAAAAGGAGAGAGGCAGAGAGAGATTATGAGATGGACATCACCAGGAAGGCTAAAGAAAATCCCAAGCTTTTCCACAGCTTTATCAGAGGAAAACTGAAGGTAAAAGAACAGGTTTTAAGGCTAAAGAGAGCAGATGGAAGCATCACTGAGACGGACGAAGAGATCTGCAAAGAATTGAACAAGGAGTTTCAGTCAGTATTTACAGTAGAAAATACCCCACCCCCTCAGATTGCAGTGATAGAAGCTCAAGGGCCGGTATTAGAGAACATCAACCTTACAGCCACAGAGGTATGCAAAGCGCTGATGGATTTAGATGTTCATAAAGCTACAGGTCCTGATGACATATCCCCTCATGTGCTTAAAAAATGCGCAAACACAATATCAGTGGCACTAAGTATCATATTTAAGGAGTCACTGGAGTCGGGGGAGATTCCAAGATGCTGGAAACAAGCAAATGTGATACCTATCTTCAAAAAGGGAAGGAGGGATACGGCTCTGAACTATAGACCAGTTTCCTTGACCAGCATAGTTTGCAAAGTTATGGAGAAACTACTAAGGAAACATATCTCTCTTCACTTGGAATCCTTCAACTTTTTGTCAGTGAGGCAACATGGCTTCAGAGAAGGAAGATCAACAGTAACAAACTTATTAGAATTTTATGATGAGGTAAGCCAAATCTTACAGGAAAGAGAGGGCTGGGCAGATTGCATATTCCTAGATTTCCAGAAAGCGTTTGACACTGTTCCACATGGGAGACTTATTAGGAAGCTGCAATCAATGGCTAGAATAGGTGGAAATGTCTTGGAATGGATAAAAACTTACTTAGAAGGAAGGGAACAGAGGGTTAGAGTAAGACACTCAGTGTCTGAATGGAGAAGAGTTAGTAGTGGAGTTCCACAGGGTTCAGTTTTAGGGCCACTTTTGTTCCTTGTATATGTAAATGACCTACCAGAGTCTGTAAATTCATTCATGAATATGTTTGCAGATGATGCAAAGATTGTGAAGAAAGTAAAAAACGAGAACAATGGTAGAGAACTTCAGGAGGATCTAAATAATCTGCATGAGTGGTCAGAAAAGTGGCTAATGAAATTCAATACCTCAAAATGTAAGGTAATGAGAATGGGTACAAGTGCAAGAAGGCCCAAGCTTGACTACTCGGTGGCTGGAGTACAACTTCAAGAGACAGAAAATGAGAGAGATCTAGGAGTAAACATACTGGCAGATTTGTCTCCAGAAATACATATAAATGGCGTAGTAAGGGCAGCATATGCATTCTTATCAAATGTAAGGGTAGCCTTCAGGCACATGGACAAGGAAATGTTCAGAAATATTTATGTAACCTATGTGAGGCCAAAACTCGAATATGCAGCCCCCTTTTGGAATCCGCACTTGAAAAAGCACATAGCTAAGCTTGAAAAAGTTCAAAGACATGCCACGAAACTGGAGCCAGAAATACGCAATCTCGGTTATGATGAGAGGCTGAGGGAATTAGACTTGCCATCACTCGAAGCTAGAAGAGTAAGGGGGGATATGGTGACAGTCTTTAAATTCCTTCATGGTTATGATAGAGTGGATAGGGATCGATATTTCGATATGGCTGGCTCTAGAACTAGAGGTCATAGTTTGAAGCTTCGTAAGAAAACTTGTTTGCAGGATGTAAGGAAATACTTTTTCAGTGTAAGAGTAGTTGATAATTGGAATTGGCTAAGCGAGGAGGTAGTTAATGCTATCTCAATCCATAGTTTTAAGGACAGGTACGATAAGTATCACTAAGTCTAAAAATGGAACCGATCAGGAGACGGGAAGATACGAGCTTTGGGCTCTTTCCCGTAAACACAATTAGGTAATCACAATTAGGTAATCACACACTCACACACATGAGGACATGAGGACATGAGGAGGAACTATCGGAAAGGGGATTACATCAAAATGAATGAGCTTTTTGCAGTTATTGACTGGAGAACCTTATTTTACAACAAATCTGTACAAGAAATGTATGACATCTTTTGTGAGAAATATGGGAAGATATTAGATTGCTGCATACCTGTCACCAAAGTAGGTGTAATTCATGCCAGAGAGAAATGGTTCGATAATTGGTGTAAAAGAGCTAAGGAGTGGAGAGACAAATGCTGGAAAAGGTATAGGAGGAAAAAAAACATAAATGCCTGGCAAACCTACAAAAGAGCAAGAAATGACTACCTAAGTAAAAAGAGAGAGGCAGAGAGAGATTATGAGAGGGACATCACCAGGAAGGCTAAAGAAAATCCCAAGCTTTTCCACAGCTTTATCAGAGGAAAACTGAAGGTGAAAGAACAGGTTTTAAGGCTAAAGAGAGCGGATGGAAGCATCACTGAGACGGACGAAGAGATCTGCAAAGAATTGAACAAGGAGTTTCAGTCAGTATTTACAGTAGAAAATACCCCACCCCCTCAGATTGCAGTGTTAGAAGCTCAAAGGCCGGTATTAGAGAACATCAACCTTACAGCCACAGAGGTATGCAAAGCGCTGATGGATTTAGATGTTCATAAAGCTACAGGTCCTGATGACATATCCCCTCATGTGCTTAAAAATGCGCAAACACAATATCAGTGGCACTAAGTATCATATTTAAGGAGTCACTGGAGTCGGGGGAGATTCCAAGATGCTGGAAACAAGCAAATGTGATACCTATCTTCAAAAAGGGAAGGAGGGATACGGCTCTGAACTATAGACCAGTTTCCTTGACCAGCATAGTTTGCAAAGTTATGGAGAAACTACTAAGGAAACATATCCCTCTTCACTTGGAATCCTTCAACTTTTTGTCAGTGAGGCAACATGGCTTCAGAGAAGGTAGATCAACAGTAACAAACTTATTAGAATTTTATGATGAGGTAAGCCAAATCTTACAGGAAAGAGAGGGCTGGGCAGATTGCATATTCCTAGACTTCCAGAAAGCGTTTGACACTGTTCCACATGGGAGACTTATTAGGAAGCTGCAATCAATGGCTAGAATAGGTGGAAATGTCTTGGAATGGATAAAAACTTACTTAGAAGGAAGGGAACAGAGGGTTAGAGTAAGACACTCAGTGTCTGAATGGAGAAGAGTTAGTAGTGGAGTTCCACAGGGTTCAGTTTTAGGGCCACTTTTGTTCCTTGTATATGTAAATGACCTACCAGAGTCTGTAAATTCATTCATGAATATGTTTGCAGATGATGCAAAGATTGTGAAGAAAGTAAAAAACGAGAACAATGGTAGAGAACTTCAGGAGGATCTAAATAATCTGCATGAGTGGTCAGAAAATGTAAGGTAATGAGAATGGGTACAAGTGCAAGAAGGCCCAAGCTTGACTACTCGGTGGCTGGAGTACAACTTCAAGAGACAGAAAATGAGAGAGATCTAGGAGTAAACATACTGGCAGATTTGTCTCCAGAAATACATATAAATGGCGTAGTAAGGGCAGCATATGCATTCTTATCAAATGTAAGGGTAGCCTTCAGGCACATGGACAAGGAAATGTTCAGAAATATTCATGTAACCTATGTGAGGCCAAAACTCGAATATGCAGCCCCCTTTTGGAATCCGCACTTGAAAAAGCACATAGCTAAGCTAGAAAAAGTTCAAAGACATGCCACGAAACTGGTGCCAGAAATACGCAATCTCGGTTATGATGAGAGGCTGAGGGAATTAGACTTGCCATCACTCGAAGCTAGAAGAGTAAGGGGGGATATGGTGACAGTCTTTATATTCCTTCATGGTTATGATAGAGTGGATAGGGATCGATATTTCGATATGGCTGGCTCTAGAACTAGAGGTCATAGTTTGAAGCTTCGTAAGAAAACTTGTTTGCAGGATGTAAGGAAATACTTTTTCAGTGTAAGAGTAGTTGATAATTGGAATTCGCTAAGCGAGGAGGTAGTTAATGCTATCTCAATCCATAGTTTTAAGGACAGGTACGATAAGTATCACTAAGTCTAAAATGGAACCGATGAGGAGACGGGAAGATACGAACTTTGGGCTCTTTCCCATAAACACAATTAGGTAATCACAATTAGGTAATCACACACACACTACCTAAGTAAAAGGAGAGAGGCAGAGAGAGATTATGAGAGGGACATCACCAGGAAGGCTAAAGAAAATCCCAAGCTTTTCCACAGCTTTATCAGAGGAAAACTGAAGGTAAAAGAAGAGGTTTTAAGGCTAAAGAGAGCGGATGGAAGCATCACTGAGACGGATGAAGAGATCTGCAAAGAATTGAACAAGGAGTTTCAGTCAGTATTTACAGTAGAAAATACCCCACCCCCTCAGATTGCAGTGATAGAAGCTCAAGGGCCGGTATTAGAGAACATCAACCTTACAGCCACAGAGGTATGCAAAGCGCTGATGGATTTAGATGTTCATAAAGCTACAGGTCCTGATGACATATCCCCTCATGTGCTTAAAAAATGCGCAAACACAATATCAGTGGCACTAAGTATCATATTTAAGGAGTCACTGGAGTCGGGGGAGATTCCAAGATGCTGGAAACAAGCAAATGTGATACCTATCTTCAAAAAGGGAGGGAGGGATACGGCTCTGAACTATAGACCAGTTTCCTTGACCAGCATATTTTGCAAAGTTATGGAGAAACTACTAAGGAAACATATCTCTCTTCACTTGGAATCCATCAACTTTTTGTCAGTGAGGCAACATGGCTTCAGAGAAGGTAGATCAACAGTAACAAACTTATTAGAATTTTATGATGAGGTAAGCCAAATCTTACAGGAAAGAGAGGGCTGGGCAGATTGCATATTCCTAGACTTCCAGAAAGCGTTTGACACTGTTCCACATGGGAGACTTATTAGGAAGCTGCACTCAATGGCTAGAATAGGTGGAAATGTTTTGGAATGGATAAAAACTTACTTAGAGGGAAGGGAACAGAGGGTTAGAGTAAGACACTCAGTGTCTGAATGGAGAAGAGTTAGTAGTGGAGTTCCACAGGGTTCAGTTTTAGGGCCACTTTTGTTCCTTGTATATGTAAATGACCTACCAGAGTCTGTAAATTCATTCATGAATATGTTTGCAGATGATGCAAAGATTGTGAAGAATGTAACAAACGAGAACAATGGTAGAGAACTTCAGGAGGATCTAAATAATCTGCATGAGTGGTCAGAAAAGTGGCTAATGAAATTCAATACTTCAAAATGTAAGGTAATGAGAATGGGTACAAGTGCAAGAAGGCCCAAGCTTGACTACTCGGTGGCTGGAGTACAACTTCAAGAGACAGAAAATGAGAGAGACCTAGGAGTAAACATACTGGCAGATTTGTCTCCAGAAATACATATAGATGGCATAGTAAGGGCAGCATATGCATTCTTATCAAATGTAAGGGTAGCCTTCAGGCACATGGACAAGGAAATGTTCAGAAATATTTATGTAACCTATGTGAGGCCAAAACTCGAATATGCAGCCCCCTTTTGGAATCCGCACTTGAAAAAGCACATAACTAAGCTTGAAAAAGTTCAAAGACATGCCACGAAACTGGTGCCAGAAATACGCAATCTCAGTTATGATGAGAGGCTGAGGGAATTAGACTTACCATTACTCGAAGCTAGAAGAGTAAGGGGGGATATGGTGACAGTCTTTAAATTCCTTCATGGTTATGATAGAGTGGATAGGGATCGATATTTCGATATGGCTGGCTCTAGAACTAGAGGTCATAGTTTGAAGCTTCGTAAGAAAACTTCTTTGCAGGATGTAAGGAAATACTTTTTCAGTGTAAGAGTAGTTGATAATTGGAATTCGCTAAGCGAGGAGGTAGTTAATGCTATCTCAATCCATAGCTTTAAGGACAGGTATGATAAGTATCACTAAGTATAAAATGGAACCGATGAGGAGACGTGAAGATACGAGCTTTGGGCTCTTTCCCGTAAACACAATTAGGTGATCACAAATAGGTAATCACACACACACAAACACACACACACACACACACACACACACACACACACACACACACACACACACACACACACACACACACACACACACACACACACACACACACAGATGATGCAAAGATTGTGAAGAAAGTAAAAAACGAGAACAATTGTAGAGAACTTCAGGAGGATCTAAATAATCTGCATGAGTGGTCAGAAAAGTGGCTAATGAAATTCAATACTTCAAAATGTAAGGTAATGAGAATGGGTACAAGTGCAAGAAGGCCCAAGCTTTACTACTCGGTGGCTGGAGTACAACTTCAAGAGACAGAAAATGAGAGAGATTTAGGAGTAAACATACTGGCAGATTTGTCTCCAGAAATACATATAAATGGCATAGTAAGGGCAGCATATGCATTCTTATCAAATGTAAGGGTAGCCTTCAAGCACATGGACAAGGAAATGTTCAGAAATATTTATGTAACCTATGTGAGGCCAAAACTCGAATATGCAGCCCCCTATTGGAATCTGCACTTGAAAAAGCACATAGCTAAGCTTGAAAAACTTCAAAGACATGCCACGAAACTGGTGCCAGAAATACGCAATCTCAGTCATGATGAGAGGCTGAAGGAATTAGACTTACCATCACTCGAAGCTAGAAGAGTGAGGGGGGATATGGTGACAGTCTTTAAATTCCTTCATGGTTATGATAGAGTGGATAGGGATCGATATTTCGATATGGCTGGCTCTAGAACTAGAGGTCATAGTTTGAAGCTTCGTAAGAACACTTCTTTGCAGGATGTAAGGAAATACTTTTTCAGTGTAAGAGTAGTTGATAATTGGAATTGGCTAAGCGAGGAGGTAGTTAATGCTATCTCAATCCATAGTTTTAAGGACAGGTATGATAAGTATCACTAAGTATAAAATGGAACCGATGAAGAGACGGGAAGATACGAGTTTTGGGCTCTTTCCCGTAAACACAATTAGGTAATCACAATAAGGTAACCACACACACACACACACACACACACACACATACGGCTGGGCAGATTGCATATTCCTAAAATTCCAGAAAGCGTTTGACACTGTTCTACATGGTAGACTTATTAGGAAGTTGCAAGCAATGGCTAGAATAGGTGGAAATGTCTTGGAATGGATAAAAACTTACTTAGAAGGAAGGGAACAGAGGGTTAGAGTATGACACTCAGTGTCTGAGTGGAGAAGACTTAGTAGTGGAGTTCCACAGGGTTCAGTTTTATGGCCACTTTTGTTTCTTGTATATGTAAATGACCTACCGGTGTCTGTAAATTCATTCATGAATATGTTTGCAGATGATGCAAAGATTATGAAGAAAGTAGGAAACAAGAACAATGGTAGAGAACTTCAGGAAGATCTGTATAGTCTGCATGAGTGGTCAGAAAAGTGGCTAATGAAATTCAATACTTCAAAATGTAAGGTAATGAGAATAGGTACAAGTGCAAGAAGACCCAAGCTTGACTACTCGGTGGCTGGAGTACAGCTTCAAGAGACAGAAAATGAGAGAGATCTAGGAGTAAACATACTGGCAGATTTGTCTCCAGAAATACATATAAATGGCATTGTAAGGGCAGCATATGCCTTCTTATCAAATGTAAGGGTAGCCTTCATGCACATGGACAAGGAAAAGTTCAGAAATATTTATGTAACCTATGTTAGGCCAAAACTCGAATATGCAGCCCCCTTTTGGAATCCGCACTTGAAAAAGCACATAGCTAAGCTTGAAAAAGTTCATAGACATGCCGCAAAACCGGTGCCAGAAATACGCAATATCAGTTATGATGAGAGGCTGAGGGAATTAGACTTACCATCACTCGAAGCTAGAAGAGTGAGGGGGGATATGGTGACAGTCTTTAAATTCCTTCATGGTTATGATAGAGTGGATAGAGATCGATATTTAGATATGGCTGGCTCTAGAACTAGAGGTCATAGTTTGAAGCTTCGTGAGAAAACTTTGCAGGATGTAAGGAAATACTTTTTCAGTGTAAGAGTAGTTGATAATTGGAATTGGCTAAGCGAGGAGGTAGTTAATGCTATCTCAATCCATAGTTTTAAGGACAGGTATGATAAGTATCACTAAGTATAAAATGGAACCGATGAGGAGACGGGAAGATACGAGTTTTGGGCTCTTTCCCATAAAGACAATTAGGTAATCACAATTAGGTAATCACACACACACACACACACACACACACACACACACGCACACACACACACACACACACACACACACATACGGCTGGGCAGATTGCATATTCCTAGAATTCCAGAAAGCGTTTGACACTGTTCTACATGGGAGACTTATTAGGAAGTTGCAAGCAATGGCTAGAATAGGTGGAAATGTCTTGGAATGGATAAAAACTTACTTAGAAGGAAGGGAACAGAGGGTTAGAGTATGACACTCAGTGTCTGAGTGGAGAAGACTTAGTAGTGGAGTTCCACAGGGTTCAGTTTTAGGGCCACTTTTGTTCCTTGTATATGTAAATGACCTACCGGTGTCTGTAAATTCATTCATGAATATGTTTGCAGATGATGCAAAGATTATGAAGAAAGTAGGAAACGAGAACAATGGTAGAGAACTTCAGGAAGATCTGTATAGTCTGCATAAGTGGTCAGAAAAGTGGCTAATGAAATTCAATACTTCAGAATGTAAGGTAATGAGAATAGGTACAAGTGCAAGAAGACCCAAGCTTGACTACTCGGTGGCTGGAGTACAGCTTCAAGAGACAGAAAATGAGAGAGATCTAGTAGTAAACATACTGGCAGATTTGTCTCCAGAAATACATATAAATGGCATAGTAAGGGCAGCATATGCCTTCTTATCAAATGTAAGGGTAGCCTTCAGGCACATGGACAAGGAAAAGTTCAGAAATATTTATGTAACCTATGTGAGTCCAAAACTCGAATATGCAGCCCCCTTTTGGAATCCGCACTTGAAAAAGCACATAGCTAAGCTTGAAAAAGTTCATAGACATGCCGCAAAACCGGTGCCAGAAATACGTAATCTCAGTTATGATGAGAGGCTGAGGGAATTAGTCTTACTGTCACTCGAAGCTAGAAGAGTGAGGGGGGATATGGTGACAGTCTTTAAATTCCTTCATGGTTATGATAGAGTGGATAGGGATCGATATTTAGATATGGCTGGCTCTAGAACTAGAGGTCATAGTTTGAAGCTTCGTAAGAAAACTTCTTTGCAGGATGTAAGGAAATACTTTTTCAGTGTAAGAGTAGTTGATAATTGGAATTGGCTAAGCGAGGAGGTAGTTAATGCTATCTCAATCCATAGTTTTAAGGACAGGTATGATAAGTATCACTAAGTATAAAATGGAACCGATGAGGAGACGGGAAGATACGAGTTTTGGGCTCTTTCCCGTAAACACAATTAGGTAATCACAATTAGGTAATCACACACACACACACACACACACACACACACACACACACACACACACACACACACACACACACACACATACGGCTGGACAGATTGCATATTCCTAGAATTCCAGAAAGCATTTGACACTGTTCTACATGGGAGACTTATTAGGAAGTTGCAAGCAATGGCTAGAATAGGTGGAAATGTCTTGGAATGGATAAAAACTTACTTAGAAGGAAGGGAACAGATGGTTAGAGTATGACACTCAGTGTCTGAGTGGAGAAGACTTAGTATTGGAGTTCAACAGGGTTCAGTTTTAGGGCCACTTTTGTTCCTTGTATATGTAAATGACCTACCGGTGTCTGTAAATTCATTCATGAATATGTTTGCAGATGATGCAAAGATTATGAAGAAAGTAGGAAACGAGAACAATGGTAGAGAACTTCAGGAAGATCTGTATAGTCTGCATGAGTGGTCAGAAAAGTGGCTAATGAAATTCAATACTTCAGAATGTAAGGTAATGAGAATAGGTACAAGTGCAAGAAGACCCAAGCTTGACTACTCGGTGGCTGGAGTACAGCTTCAAGAGACAGAAAATGAGAGAGATCTAGGAGTAAACATATTGGCAGATTTGTCTCCAGATATACATATAAATGGCATAGTAAGGGCAGCATATGCCTTCTTATCAAATGTAAGGGTAGCCTTCAGGCACATGGACAAGGAAAAGTTCAGAAATATTTATGTAACCTATGTGAGTCCAAAACTCGAATATGCAGCCCCCTTTTGGAATCCGCACTTGAAAAAGCACATAGCTAAGCTTGAAAAAGTTCATAGACATGCCGCAAAACCGGTGCCAGAAATACGTAATCTCAGTTATGATGAGAGGCTGAGGGAATTAGTCTTACTGTCACTCGAAGCTAGAAGAGTGAGGGGGGATATGGTGACAGTCTTTAAATTCCTTCATGGTTATGATAGAGTGGATAGGGATCGATATTTAGATATGGCTGGCTCTAGAACTAGAGGTAATAGTATGAAGCTTCGTAAGAAAACTTCTTTGCAGGATGTAAGGAAATACTTTTTCAGTGTAAGAGTAGTTGATAATTGGAATTGGCTAAGCGAGGAAGTAGTTAATGCTATCTCAATCCATAGTTTTAAGGACAGGTATGATAAGTATCACTAAGTATAAAATGGAACCGATGAGGAGACGGGAAGATACGAGTTTTGGGCTCTTTCCCGTAAACACAATTAGGTAATCACAATTAGGTAATCACACACACACACACACACACACACACACACACACACACACACACACACACACACACACACACACACATACGGCTGGGCAGATTGCATATTCCTAGAATTCCAGAAAGCGTTTGACACTGTTCTACATGGGAGACTTATTAGGAAGTTGCAAGCAATGGCTAGAATAGGTGGAAATGTCTTGGAATGGATAAAAACTTACTTAGAAGGAAGGGAACAGAGGGTTAGAGTATGACACTCAGTGTCTGAGTGGAGAAGACTTAGTAGTGGAGTTCCACAGGGTTCAGTTTTAGGGCCACTTTTGTTCCTTGTATATGTAAATGACCTACCGGTGTCTGTAAATTCATTCATGAATATGTTTGCAGATGATGCAAAGATTATGAAGAAAGTAGGAAACGAGAACAATGGTAGAGAACTTCAGGAGGATCTGTATAGTCTGCATGAGTGGTCAGAAAAGTGGCTAATGAAATTCAATACTTCAGAATGTAAGGTAATGAGAATAGGTACAAGTGCAAGAAGACCCAAGCTTGACTACTCGGTGGCTGGAGTACAGCTTCAAGAGACAGAAAATGAGAGAGATCTAGGAGTAAACATATTGGCAGATTTGTCTCCAGAAATACATATAAATGGCATAGTAAGGGCAGCATATGCCTTCTTATCAAATGTAAGGGTAGCCTTCAGGCACATGGACAAGGAAAAGTTCAGAAATATTTATGTAACCTATGTGAGTCCAAAACTCGAATATGCAGCCCCCTTTTGGAATCCGCACTTGAAAAAGCACATAGCTAAGCTTGAAAAAGTTCATAGACATGCCGCAAAACCGGTGCCAGAAATACGTAATCTCAGTTATGATGAGAGGCTGAGGGAATTAGTCTTACTGTCACTCGAAGCTAGAAGAGTGAGGGGGGATATGGTGACAGTCTTTAAATTCCTTCATGGTTATGATAGAGTGGATAGGGATCGATATTTAGATAAGGCTGGCTCTAGAACTAGAGGTCATAGTTTGAAGCTTCGTAAGAAAACTTCTTTGCAGGATGTAAGGAAATACTTTTTCAGTGTAAGAGTAGTTGATAATTGGAATTGGCTAAGCGAGGAGGTAGTTAATGCTATCTCAATCCATAGTTTTAAGGACAGGTATGATAAGTATCACTAAGTATAAAATGGAACCGATGAGGAGACGGGAAGATACGAGTTTTGGGCTCTTTCCCGTAAACACAATTAGGTAATCACAATTAGGTAATCACACACACACACACACACACACACACACACACACACACACACACACACACACACACACACACACACACACACACACACATACGGCTGGGCAGATTGCATATTCCTAGAATTCCAGAAAGCGTTTGACACTGTTCTACATGGGAGACTTATTAGGAAGTTGCAAGCAATGGCTAGAATAGGTGGAAATGTCTTGGAATGGATAAAAACTTACTTAGAAGGAAGGGAACAGATGGTTAGAGTATGACACTCAGTGTCTGAGTGGAGAAGACTTAGTATTGGAGTTCAACAGGGTTCAGTTTTAGGGCCACTTTTGTTCCTTGTATATGTAAATGACCTACCGGTGTCTGTAAATTCATTCATGAATATGTTTGCAGATGATGCAAAGATTATGAAGAAAGTAGGAAACGAGAACAATGGTAGAGAACTTCAGGAGGATCTGCATAGTCTGCATGAGTGGTCAGAAAAGTGGCTAATGAAATTCAATACTTCAGAATGTAAGGTAATGAGAATAGGTACAAGTGCAAGAAGACCCAAGCTTGACTACTCGGTGGCTGGAGTACAGCTTCAAGAGACAGAAAATGAGAGAGATCTAGGATTAAACATATTGGCAGATTTGTCTCCAGAAATACATATAAATGGCATAGTAAGGGCAGCATATGCCTTCTTATCAAATGTAAGGGTAGCCTTCAGGCACATGGACAAGGAAAAGTTCAGAAATATTTATGTTACCTATGTGAGTCCAAAACTCGAATATGCAGCCCCCTTTTGGAATCCGCACTTGAAAAAGCACATAGCTAAGCTTGAAAAAGTTCATAGACATGCCGCAAAACCGGTGCCAGAAATACGTAATCTCAGTTATGATGAGAGGCTGAGGGAATTAGTCTTACTGTCACTCGAAGCTAGAAGAGTGAGGGGGGATATGGTGACAGTCTTTAAATTCCTTCATGGTTATGATAGAGTGGATAGGGATCGATATTTAGATATGGCTGGCTCTAGAACTAGAGGTCATAGTTTGAAGCTTCGTAAGAAAACTTCTTTGCAGGATGTAAGGAAATACTTTTTCAGTGTAAGAGTAGTTGATAATTGGAATTGGCTAAGCGAGGAAGTAGTTAATGCTATCTCAATCCATAGTTTTAAGGACAGGTATGATAAGTATCACTAAGTATAAAATGGAACCGATGAGGAGACGGGAAGATACGAGTTTTGGGCTCTTTCCCGTAAACACAATTAGGTAATCACAATTAGGTAATCACACACACACACACACACACACACACACACACACACACACACACACACACATACGGCTGGGCAGATTGCATATTCCTAGAATTCCAGAAAGCGTTTGACACTGTTCTACATGGGAGACTTATTAGGAAGTTGCAAGCAATGGCTAGAATAGGTGGAAATGTCTTGGAATGGATAAAAACTTACTTAGAAGGAAGGGAACAGAGGGTTAGAGTATGACACTCAGTGTCTGAGTGGAGAAGACTTAGTAGTGGAGTTCCACAGGGTTCAGTTTTAGGGCCACTTTTGTTCCTTGTATATGTAAATGACCTACCGGTGTCTGTAAATTCATTCATGAATATGTTTGCAGATGATGCAAAGATTATGAAGAAAGTAGGAAACGAGAACAATGGTAGAGAACTTCAGGAGGATCTGTATAGTCTGCATGAGTGGTCAGAAAAGTGGCTAATGAAATTCAATACTTCAGAATGTAAGGTAATGAGAATAGGTACAAGTGCAAGAAGACCCAAGCTTGACTACTCGGTGGCTGGAGTACAGCTTCAAGAGACAGAAAATGAGAGAGATCTAGGAGTAAACATATTGGCAGATTTGTCTCCAGAAATACATATAAATGGCATAGTAAGGGCAGCATATGCCTTCTTATCAAATGTAAGGGTAGCCTTCAGGCACATGGACAAGGAAAAGTTCAGAAATATTTATGTAACCTATGTGAGTCCAAAACTCGAATATGCAGCCCCCTTTTGGAATCCGCACTTGAAAAAGCACATAGCTAAGCTTGAAAAAGTTCATAGACATGCCGCAAAACCGGTGCCAGAAATACGTAATCTCAGTTATGATGAGAGGCTGAGGGAATTAGTCTTACTGTCACTCGAAGCTAGAAGAGTGAGGGGGGATATGGTGACAGTCTTTAAATTCCTTCATGGTTATGATAGAGTGGATAGGGATCGATATTTAGATATGGCTGGCTCTAGAACTAGAGGTCATAGTTTGAAGCTTCGTAAGAAAACTTCTTTGCAGGATGTAAGGAAATACTTTTTCAGTGTAAGAGTAGTTGATAATTGGAATTGGCTAAGCGAGGAGGTAGTTAATGCTATCTCAATCCATAGTTTTAAGGACAGGTATGATAAGTATCACTAAGTATAAAATGGAACCGATGAGGAGACGGGAAGATACGAGTTTTGGGCTCTTTCCCGTAAACACAATTAGGTAATCACAATTAGGTAATCACACACACACACACACACACACACACACACACACACACACACACACACACACACACACACACACACACACACACACACACACACACACAGTATATCATTGAAGACATTCTTCCTGAGAGTAGAGGCACTGAGGACATGAGGAGGAACTATCAGAAAGGAGATTACATCAAAATGAATGAGCTTTTTGCAGTTATTGACTGGAGAACCTTATTTTACAACAAATCTGTACAAGAAATGTATGACATCTTTTGTGAGAAATATGGGAAGATTGTAGATTGCTGCATACCTGTCACCAAAGTAGGTGTAATTCATGCCAGAGAGAAATGGTTCGATAATGGGTGTAAAAGAGCTAAGGAGTGGAGAGACAAATGCTGGAAAAGGTATAGGAGGAGAAAAAACATAAATGCCTGGCAAACCTACAAAAGAGCAAGAAATGACTACCTAAGTAAAAGGAGAGAGGCAGAGAAAGATTATGAGAGGGACATCAGGAAGGCGAAAGAAAATCCCAAGCTTTTCCACAGCTTTATCAGAGGAAAACTGAAGGTAAAAGAACAGGTTTTAAGGCTAAAGAGAGCGGATGGAAGCATCACTGAGACGGACGAAGAGATCTGCAAAGAATTGAACAAGGAGTTTCAGTCAGTATTTACAGTAGAAAATACCCCACCCCCTCAGATTGCAGTGATAGAAGCTCAAGGGCCGGTATTAGAGAACATCAACCTTACAGCCACAGAGGTATGCAAAGCGCTGATGGATTTAGATGTTCATAAAGCTACAGGTCCTGATGACATATCCCCTCATGTGCTTAAAAAATGCGCAAACACAATATCAGTGGCACTAAGTATCATATTTAAGGAGTCATTGGAGTCGGGGGAGATTCCAAGATGCTGGAAACAAGCAAATGTGATACCTATCTTCAAAAAGGGAAGGAGGGATACGGCTCTGAACTATAGACCAGTTTCCTTGACCAGCATAGTTTGCAAAGTTATGGAGAAACTACTAAGGAAACATATCTCTCTTCACTTGGAATCCTTCAACTTTTTGTCAGTGAGGCAACATGGCTTCAGAGAAGGAAGATCAACAGTAACAAACTTATTAGAATTTTATGATGAGGTAAGCCAAATCTTACAGGAAAGAGAGGGCTGGGCAGATTGCATATTCCTAGACTTCCAGAAAGCGTTTGACACTGTTCCACATGGGAGACTTATTAGGAAGCTGCAATCAATGGCTAGAATAGGTGGAAATGTCTTGGAATGGATAAAAACTTACTTAGAAGGAAGGGAACAGAGGGTTAGAGTAAGACACTCAGTGTCTGAATGGAGAAGAGTTAGTAGTGGAGTTCCACAGGGTTCAGTTTTAGGGCCACTTTTGTTCCTTGTATATGTAAATGACCTACCAGAGTCTGTAAATTCATTCATGAATATGTTTGCAGATGATGCAAAGATTGTGAAGAAAGTAAAAAACGAGAACAATGGTAGAGAACTTCAGGAGGATCTAAATAATCTGCATGAGTGGTCAGAAAAGTGGCTAATGAAATTCAATACCTCAAAATGTAAGGTAATGAGAATGGGTACAAGTGCAAGAAGGCCCAAGCTTGACTACTCGGTGGCTGGAGTACAACTTCAGGAGACAGAAAATGAGAGAGATCTAGGAGTAAACATATTGGCAGATTTGTCTCCAGAAATACATATAAATGGCGTAGTAAGGGCAGCATATGCATTCTTATCAAATGTAAGGGTAGCCTTCAGGCACATGGACAAGGAAATGTTCAGAAATATTTATGTAACCTATGTGAGGCCAAAACTCGAATATGCAGCCCCCTTTTGGAATCCGCACTTGAAAAAGCACATAGCTAAGCTTGAAAAAGTTCAAAGACATGCCACAAAACTGGTGCCAGAAATACGCAATCTCGGTTATGATGAGAGGCTGAGGGAATTAGACTTGCCATCACTCGAAGCTAGAAGAGTAAGGGGAGATATGGTGACAGTCTTTAAATTCCTTCATGGTTATGATAGAGTGGATAGGGATCGATATTTCGATATGGCTGGCTCTAGAACTAGAGGTCATAGTTTGAAGCTTCGGAAGAAAACTTGTTTGCAGGATGTAAGGAAATACTTTTTCAGTGTAAGAGTAGTTGATAATTGGAATTCGCTAAGCGAGGAGGTAGTTAATGCTACCTCAATCCATAGTTTTAAGGACAGGTATGATAAGTATCACTAAGTCTAAAAATGGAACCGATCAGGAGACGGGAAGATACGAGCTTTGGGCTCTTTCCCGTAAACACAATTAGGTAATCAATTAGGTAATCACACACACACATACGGCTGGGCAGATTGCATATTCCTAGAATTCCAGAAAGCGTTTGACACTGTTCTACATGGGAGACTTATTAGGAAGTTGCAAGCAATGGCTAGAATAGGTGGAAATGTCTTGGAATGGATAAAAACTTACTTAGAAGGAAGGGAACAGATGGTTAGAGTATGACACTCAGTGTCTGAGTGGAGAAGACTTAGTATTGGAGTTCAACAGGGTTCAGTTTTAGGGCCACTTTTGTTCCTTGTATATGTAAATGACCTACCGGTGTCTGTAAATTCATTCATGAATATGTTTGCAGATGATGCAAAGATTATGAAGAAAGTAGGAAACGAGAACAATGGTAGAGAACTTCAGGAGGATCTGTATAGTCTGCATGAGTGGTCAGAAAAGTGGCTAATGAAATTCAATACTTCAGAATGTAAGGTAATGAGAATAGGTACAAGTGCAAGAAGACCCAAGCTTGACTACTCGGTGGCTGGAGTACAGCTTCAAGAGACAGAAAATGAGAGAGATCTAGGAGTAAACATATTGGCAGATTTGTCTCCAGAAATACATATAAATGGCATAGTAAGGGCAGCATATGCCTTCTTATCAAATGTAAGGGTAGCCTTCAGGCACATGGACAAGGAAAAGTTCAGAAATATTTATGTAACCTATGTGAGTCCAAAACTCGAATATGCAGCCCCCTTTTGGAATCCGCACTTGAAAAAGCACATAGCTAAGCTTGAAAAAGTTCATAGACATGCCGCAAAACCGGTGCCAGAAATACGTAATCTCAGTTATGATGAGAGGCTGAGGGAATTAGTCTTACTGTCACTCGAAGCTAGAAGAGTGAGGGGGGATATGGTGACAGTCTTTAAATTCCTTCATGGTTATGATAGAGTGGATAGGGATCGATATTTAGATATGGCTGGCTCTAGAACTAGAGGTAATAGTATGAAGTTTCGTAAGAAAACTTCTTTGCAGGATGTAAGGAAATACTTTTTCAGTGTAAGAGTAGTTGATAATTGGAATTGGCTAAGCGAGGAGGTAGTTAATGCTATCTCAATCCATAGTTTTAAGGACAGGTATGATAAGTATCACTAAGTATAAAATGGAACCGATGAGGAGACGGGAAGATACGAGTTTTGGGCTCTTTCCCGTAAACACAATTAGGTAATCACAATTAGGTAATCACACACACACACACACACACACACACACACACACACACACACACACACACATACGGCTGGGCAGATTGCATATTCCTAGAATTCCAGAAAGCGTTTGACACTGTTCTACATGGGAGACTTATTAGGAAGTTGCAAGCAATGGCTAGAATAGGTGGAAATGTCTTGGAATGGATAAAAACTTACTTAGAAGGAAGGGAACAGATGGTTAGAGTATGACACTCAGTGTCTGAGTGGAGAAGACTTAGTATTGGAGTTCCACAGGGTTCAGTTTTAGGGCCACTTTTGTTCCTTGTATATGTAAATGACCTACCAGTGTCTGTAAATTCATTCATGAATATGTTTGCAGATGATGCAAAGATTATGAAGAAAGTAGGAAACGAGAACAATGGTAGAGAACTTCAGGAAGATCTGTATAGTCTGCATGAGTGGTCAGAAAAGTGGCTAATGAAATTCAATACTTCAGAATGTAAGGTAATGAGAATAGGTACAAGTGCAAGAAGACCCAAGCTTGACTACTCGGTGGCTGGAGTACAGCTTCAAGAGACAGAAAATGAGAGAGATCTAGTAGTAAACATACTGGCAGATTTGTCTCCAGAAATACATATAAATGGTATAGTAAGGGCAGCATATGCCTTCTTATCAAATGTAAGGGTAGCCTTCAGGCACATGGACAAGGAAAAGTTCAGAAATATTTATGTAACCTATGTGAGTCCAAAACTCGAATATGCAGCCCCCTTTTGGAATCCGCACTTGAAAAAGCACATAGCTAAGCTTGAAAAAGTTCATAGACATGCCGCAAAACCGGTGCCAGAAATACGTAATCTCAGTTATGATGAGAGGCTGAGGGAATTAGTCTTACTGTCACTCGAAGCTAGAAGATTGAGGGGGTATATGGTGACAGTCTTTAACTTCCTTCATGGTTATGATAGAGTGGATAGGGATCGATATTTTGATATGGCTGGCTCTAGAACTAGAGGTCATAGTTTGAAGCTTCGCAAGAAAACTTCTTTGCAGGATGTAAGGAAATACTTTTTCAGTGTAAGAGTAGTTGATAATTGGAATTGGCTAAGCGAGGAGGTAGTTAATGCTATCTCAATCCATAGGTTTAAGGACAGGTATGATAAGTATCACTAAGTACAATATGGTACCGATGAGGAGACGGGAAGATACGAGCTTTGGGCTCTTTCCCGTAAACACAATTAGGTAATCACAATTAGGTAATCACACACACACACACACACACACACACACAAAGTGTGTGTGTGTGTGTGTGTGTGAGAGAGAGAGAGAGAGAGAGAGAGAGAGAGAGAGAGAGAGAGAGAGAGAGAGAGAGAGAGAGAGAGAGAGAGAGCAGTGAATAAATATAAAACGTCTAATTAAAATAAAAAAAGAAAGAAACTTGCGGTCCGTTCCAGATTTCTCATTAAACAAAAGAGTGAATTTTCCAAATGAGAAAAAAGAAAGAAAAGAAAGCATTCCATTTTTCCCTCTCTCTTTAATTTTACGAAAACGAGTGGATTGTTCTAAGAAATCTATTGAGAATGTTTTGATTGTGTGACCTGTATTTTCATCCGTTTGTAAAAATGAACAGTAAATTTGTACTTGGCTTATATACTTATTACACATTTCTCCATCGAATGTATACAACAATAGTAATATTATTATTATTGCACTCCTCAATTATTATGCCTTGAAAATATTAAGGTTGTATTTTCTTCCTTACAAGCAAACTGTAGACATTTTAAAGCTCAGACTTAAGATACTTTGAAAATAAAGGAATGAGGGTCATTATAATCGAAAAGTCGAAAGAGTATCATCAAAATATCTTCTATTTAGCAAAAGCTTAAATATAAGAGATATTTGTCTAATCATGAATAAAAATTTAGTTGAGAACTAACAATAAATTACGAAGAAAATATAAAAACCCTTTAAATTATATTTCTTAGTATTAGATTTCTATGGACTCGCTTACCGTCTTCAGAAACATGTGCGGTTATTTTTTTTTCTTTTCAACTATAAATAGACCGGACGGGAAACAGCTATACCCAAAGGGCAGGGTATTGCCCCCATGGAGGAGCTGCCTCCTATATATTAATCATAAGTATTCTAATGGAGGTTATTCATATGAAGATTAGAAAGATTTTCCTTGTTCAAACATGTTTTTTTTTTTTGGCGGACAAAAACAAATTACAAACATTACATCGAAATATTCCCAATGGATATGAATGGCTTAAAATCTCCCGAGGACCAGCAGCATCCAATTACATTTACGTATACAAATCCTACCAAACAACAGAGGTTGATATAGCATCTATGAACAATATAATTATTGTTTATCAATAAAATGAATATAACCGAACCGTAACAGCGACACAATAAAATCTCACCTCTGAAGCTCTATGGCACGGACAACCTCAGAAAGTGCCGAGAGAAAAGTCTCATATATTAAAAATGTAAAACTTGATTTTATGATATTTAGATATGCTCAACTGGCAAGGAGAGACGACGAGTTAATGAGAGAAAGTGATTTAAATCAGAGGAGACAGAGAGAGAGAGAGAGAGAGAGAGAGAGAGAGAGGAGAGAGAGAGAGAGAGAGAGAGAGAGAGAGAGAGATGATGATGATGACACTACGTATCCAAAAGACAGATAATAATTAATCTAATTATATCACTGACCAAGTGAAAGCACAAGAAGTAATGATAATGATGGCAATGACTCAATATATATTACTGCTGATCCCTGCTTTTTAAACGAGGGTAATAATATCGTAATTGCACATCATTTGGTGCCAGCTTTGTGTTATGTGCTGTTTGCCTGTGTACATAGTTTCATCAAAAACTGGTTTGCATAAAAAACAGCCTCAAGTAAGGAAAAAAAAATCAAGCCATGAGTCACTAGTTCGACTCCTCATTGCTGTCAGTATGGCACATTTTCGCCAAAACAGCCTTGGCCGGAAAAGGATCAAGTAGTGGCGTTGCCTCGTGTGGAAAATCTTGTGAATTCAGAAAGCTAGATGAATATAGCAATAAACGATTAAGGCAGAAAATGAAAACTCGGCAGCTTACGAAACGTGTATATATATATATATATATATATATATATATATATATATATATATATATATATATATATATATATATATATATATATATATATATGTATGTATGTATGTATGTATGTATGTATGTATGTATGTATGTATGTGATTACCTAATTGTGATTACCTAATTGTGTTTACGGGAAAGAGCCCAAAGCTCGTATCTTCCCGTCTCCTCATCGGTTCCATTTTTAGACTTAGTGATACTTATCATACCTGTCCTTAAAACTATGGATTGAGATAGCATTAACTACCTCCTCGCTTAGCGAATTCCAATTATCAACTACTCTTACACTGAAAAAGTATTTCCTTACATCCTGCAAACAAGTTTTCTTCCGAAGCTTCAAACTATGACCTCTAGTTCTAGAGCCAGCCATATCGAAATATCGATCCCTATCCACTCTATCATAACCATGAAGGAATTTAAAGACTGTCACCATATCCCCCCTTACTCTTCTAGCTTCGAGTGATGGCAAGTCTAATTCCCTCAGCCTCTCATCATAACCGAGATTGCGTATTTCTGGCACCAGTTTCGTGGCATGTCTTTGAACTTTTTCAAGCTTAGCTATGTGCTTTTTCAAGTGCGGATTCCAAAAGGGGGCTGCATATTCGAGTTTTGGCCTCACATAGGTTACATAAATATTTCTGAACATTTCCTTGTCCATGTGCCTGAAGGCTACCCTTACGTTTGATAAGAATGCATATGCTGCCCTTACTACGCCATTTATATGTATTTCTGGAGACAAATCTGCCAGTATGTTTACTCCTAGATCTCTCTCATTTTCTGTCTCTTGAAGTTGTACTTCAGCCACCGAGTAGTCAAGCTTGGGCCTTCTTGCATTTGTACCCATTCTCATTACCTTACATTTTGAGGTATTGAATTTCATTAGCCACTTTTCTGACCACTCATGCAGATTATTTAGATCCTCCTGAAGTTCTCTACCATTGTTCTCGTTATTTACTTTCTTCACAATCTTTGCATCATCTGCAAACATATTCATGAATGAATTTACAGACTCTGGTAGGTCATTTACATATACAAGGAACAAAAGTGGCCCTAAAACTGAACCCTGTGGAACTCCACTACTAACTCTTCTCCATTCAGACACTGAGTGTCTTACTCTAACCCTCTGTTCCCTTCCTTCTAAGTAAGTTTTTATCCATTCCAAGACATTTCCACCTATTCTAGCCATTGATTGCAGCTTCCTAATAAGTCTCCCATGTGGAACAGTGTCAAACGCTTTCTGGAAGTCTAGGAATATGCAATCTGCCCAGCCCTCTCTTTCCTGTAAGATTTGGCTTACCTCATCATAAAATTCTAATAAGTTTGTTACTGTTGATCTACCTTCTCTGAAGCCATGTTGCCTCACTGACAAAAAGTTGAAGGATTCCAAGTGAAGAGAGATATGTTTCCTTAGTAGTTTCTCCATAAGTTTGCAAACTATGTATGTATGTATGTATGTATGTATGTATGTATGTATATATATCATATATATATATATATATATATATATATATATATATATATATATATATATATATATATATATATATATATATATATACATAATATATATATATATATATATATATATATATATATATATATATATATATATATATATATATATATATATATATATATATATATATATATATATATATATATATATATATATATATATATATATATATATATAAGATGAGCTTTCTCGTGTTTTATGGGCTGCATCGAATAGGTAATACTCCGGATATGTCCGAAATTTCAAAATTCCATTAATAAAGAGTAGTAATATTATAATTTTCCCATACTGATTAGCATCTTTCTAATGTACCACCATATACACGACACACTGCATCCCTAGAAACTAAAAACTTAGGTACATAAATTCTCTGTAATATCCTCCTTTTGACACGTAAGATCGTAATGTGGTACCTTGTGCAAGACACATCTTTAGTCAAAAATACTTTAGCAGAACTAAATGCGTTGTAAGTTTCTTATTATGACAAATGCTTTTTTTTTTAAAATACAAATATATAAAACGTATGAAAATATGAGATTTTTTTTGCATTTTGCTGCATATTGTAAGTTCTTGATATGGCAATATATGAACATAGTAATATATTGCATGCAGTAACTATTTTCGTCCTGACCTCTAAATTTATGATGTCCAAAAAAGCCCTAAATGACTTATAATCTGCTGACATATTATCATCTACATGAGTTAAAATACTGAAAATTTCGTTAATTTCTCAGAGTCACATGTAAGCTTTCTATATGCTTACACACGCACTTTGTAGTAAATAGTTTCATGTGCTAAACACGTGTACGATGCAGTACATAAATTTCTAATGTGCTACACATATGTACGATATAGTACATCAATACTAACCAAAGTACTTTACTTATGTACTTTATTACGACGCTAAAAACACGAAAGCACTTTTGACTTCTTTCATATGATTAGCTGATGTAAGCAGGATGAGAGTATTACAGATTTTCACTATTAGACGTTGCTAAATTGACAGAGAGAGAGAGAGAGAGAGAGAGAGAGAGAGAGAGAGAGAGAGAGAGAGAGAGAGAGAGAGAGAGAGAGAGAGAGAGAGAGAGAGAGAGAGAGCAGCGCAAATCAATTAAAGAAATGAGAGCACACTGAATTTATAATTTAACTGGGGGTCTAAGCCTCACTTTCCATTTCATTTGGGAAGTTTTCAACCGAGAACATGCTAATCATGATGATAATAATTATTAAAAATTATTATTATTATACTTATTATTATTATTATTATTATTATTATTATTATTATTATTATTATTATTATTATTATTATTATTATTATTATTATTAGTAGTAGTAGTAGTAGCAGTAGTAGTAGTAGTAGTAATTTATGATTATGATTATGATTCTCCTCCTCCTCCTCATCATCATCATCCTGCTGCTGCTGCTGCTTATTATTATTATTATTATTATTATTATTATTATTATTATTATTATTATTATTATTACTATTATTATTATTATTATTATTATTATTATTATTATTATTTTTATTATTATTATTATTATTATTATTATTATTATTATTATTATTATTATTATTATTATTATTATTACTTATTATTATTATTATTATTATTATTATTATTATTATTATTATTATTATTATTATTATTATTATTATTATTATTATTATTATTATTACTATTATTATTATTAACATGGATATCAGCAGTCGGAGAACTGTCAAAATCTACAAAAGGATCTATCATATATGAAAGGAATAAAACATAATGATATGCAAGAAGAGAAAATAAAGATGATTATGGCATAAAGATGTAACAGATCCGGCACAGCTAACCATTGTTACACATTTAAAAGCAAGGGCAAATGAAAGAAGCACACACACACACACACACACACACACACACACACACACACACACACACACACACACACACACACACACACACACACACACACACACACACACACACACATGGCTTCAGAGAAGGTAGATCAATAGTAACAAACTTATTAGAATTTTATGATGAGGTAAGCCAAATCTTACAGGAAAGAGAGGGCTGGGCAGATTGCATATTCCTAGACTTCCAGAAAGCGTTTGACACTGTTCCACATGGGAGACTTATTAGGAAGCTGCACTCAATGGCTAGAATAGGTGGAAATGTTTTGGAATGGATAAAAACTTACTTAGAAGGAAGGGAACAGAGGGTTAGAGTAAGACACTCAGTGTCTGAATGGAGAAGAGTTAGTAGTGGAGTTCCACAGGGTTCAGTTTTGGGGCCACTTTTGTTCCTTGTATATGTAAATGACCTACCAGAGTCTGTAAATTCATTCATGAATATGTTTGCAGATGATGCAAAGATTGTGAAGAAAGTAAAAAACGAGAACAATGGTAGAGAACTTCAGGAGGATCTAAATAATCTGCATGAGTGGTCAGAAAAGTGGCTAATGAAATTCAATACCTCAAAATGTAAGGAAATGAGAATGGGTACAAGTGCAAGAAGGCCCAAACTTGACTACTCGGTGGCTAGAGTACAACTTCAAGAGACAGAAAATGAGAGAGACCTAGGAGTAAACATACTGGCAGATTTGTCTCCAGAAATACATATAAATGGCGTAGTAAGGGCAGCATATGCATTCTTATCAAATGTAAGGGTAGCCTTCAGGCACATGGACAAGGAAATGTTCAGAAATATTTATGTAACCTATGTGAGGCCAAAACTCGAATATGCAGCCCCCTTTTGGAATCCGCACTTGAAAAAGCACATAGCTAAGCTTGAAAAAGTTCAAAGACATGCCACGAAACTGGTGCCAGAAATACGCAATCTCAGTTATGATGAGAGGCTGAGGGAATTAGACTTGCCATCACTCGAAGCTAGAAGAGTAAGGGGGGATATGGTGACAGTCTTTAAATTCCTTCATGGTTATGATAGAGTGGATAGGGATCGATATTTCGATATGGCTGGCTCTAGAACTAGAGGTCATAGTTTGAAGCTTCGTAAGAAAACTTCTTTGCAGGATGTAAGGAAATACTTTTTCAGTGTAAGAGTAGTTGATAATTGGAATTCGCTTAGCGAGGAGGTAGTTAATGCTATCTCAATCCATAGTTTTAAGGACAGGTACGATAAGTATCACTAAGTCTAAAATGGAACCGATCAGGAGACGGGAAGATACGAGCTTTGGGCTCTTTCCCGTAAACACAATTAGGTAATCACAATTAGGTAATCACACACAAA
>JAXCGZ010004821.1:0-29239 GCA_037179515.1 Halocaridina rubra | reverse complement strand
TAGGAAATAAATACACTCTATTTGATGTCTGTATTCGTTTTATTCCAACCTCACTCATGACTACTTTTCTCCTTTAATTTGACGTCAACAATGACATATAAATACATCATCCTATGTGAAATCATTAAACGTCTTTCTGATAAGAAAGAATATGAAAACAAAAATATTATCAGACAGTCACAGGTGATCACATACTATCTGAAATATATTACACAGGGGAAAAAGAGACCAACGCTAAAGGGGGGTTTACACGGTCAAACGGTTCGTCGAACGCGGTTCAACAGATCAAGTGTTTGAAGTGATGTTCGAACGTGTGAACGGGGTATTTGGTTGTCGAACACGTTTGTCGAACGTGTTCGACAACCAAATACTCGTTCACACGTTCGAACATCACTTCAAACACTTGTCTGTCGAACCGCGTTCGACGAACCGTTTGACCGTGTAAACCCCCCTTAAGAGAAGGAGTTGGCTTTCGACCTAGACAAACGAATACATGAATGTCCAAGACTTAAACCATTTACAAACGAAGAGACAAACTCTCTCAAGAGGGGGACGAAGAGAGAGAGAGAGAGAGAGAGAGAGAGAGAGAGAGAGAGAGAGAGAGAGAGAGAGAGAGAGAGAGAGAGAGAGAGAGAGAGAGAGAGAGAGAGAGAGAGAGAGAGAGAGAGAGAGAGAGAGATAGAGAGAGAGAGCTTCACTGCTGCTAAAACTATTAACATTTCTCAACCAAGGTTAAGGATTGCTCAATAGTACTGACATTATATAAAGTTATCACGGCATGATAAATATGATTGCAACTTCGAGGCAAATTTAGCAATAAAATGTAATCTACTAAGAAAAATACTTTTTTCAAATAAAGCTAAAAATATACACGTATGGAACGACAAAAATGTAAGCAAAAGTATGTCACACTGACGTGGATAGCATATGAATAGGATAAAAGGTAATAATGATAAAACAAAATTCAGAAGCAAATATAACACTGATAATTGTATGGACTTTTATTCTCTTCATATATGTAGACAATTTCATAGATACATTCACTTTCAGACAATTTTATCTAGTAAAAATAATTCTATGTATATATCTATCTGTTAAAAATTACTATATAGAAAAAACTTTTTAATGTCTTTGGTGATATATTGAGAAAATATTCTTTAGGATTTATCGATTGTTTGCTTCCGGTAATTACAATTCCTAGGAATCGTTTATCTTATTCCAATTCCCAGGTAGTCTGTGCACTTAAATAAGTCCGAGCATGCTCATTCTCCCCCAGCAAAAGGGGAAGAAAGCAAACTCAACTAGTCTCAGTCCCAAGCCTGGATCAATGAAGAGACTTAGTGTCATGAAGGTCATCCTGCCATAAACATTAAGCCAAAATCAATCACTAGTTTCCAAGAGGCTAGTGAAAAACAGCGACCCAATAAGAACATAAGAAAACTTATTGATAAAGGCAAATACGGTGTCAAATTCTCCCCGCTCATTCCAGTAATTAATTAGCACAGTGAAACTACTTAATTTCAAAACAAAGGTCATCACATGAAACAAGACGCCAAGGAAACAAATGTATTGTACATGTAGAACAGAAAAGAAATACACTTACATAATAATTCTCCAAAACAAAAGTAATTATGTGTCAGTACGCTCCACGTATCATCTTTTATGTGGTTTTATGTGTCACAATTAGTCCCCATTCGAAATGGGGATAGATTTTTCTATGCCTACAGCTACACTGAATATTCTTGGATATTCATCACACATCTATTATTATCCCTTCACATCTGACAAGTCATTACACTCTCCATCTGTTTCTCTTTACTTTATGTATTCTTCGTGCCCAGGCCCGATAAGGGCTGTTTTATTTTATATATTTTTTTTTTGTCCGTCCTGGTGTCACAATCATAAAAAAAAATATATATATATATAGGCTGGAGTTCGGGGGATTAAGGTTGATTTTCCTTACTAACGCCCCATGGTGTGGGGGTCGAACACGCGAATGTTAGGCTCGTCATTTAACTAATGTTATCTACTACTGAGCTACAGCGGTCCCCTAAACGAATATGTTGTATCTACGGAACATAGATTAAAAAGTAAGTATTGGTACTCATTAAAATACACGCAAAGGTATTGTGTCTAGAGATTGATGGAATCAATCTCTAGACACAATACCTTTGCGTGTATTTTAATGAGTACCAATACTTACTTTCTAATCTATGTTCCGTAGATACAACATATTCGTTTAGGGGACCGCTGCAGCTCAGTATTAGATAACATTAGTTAAGTGACGAGCCTATCTTAATGGATGGACCACCACTTTTAAAGTCTATAATTCGATGTTAAAAATAATAATAAATATAAATAATAAAGATCTCGAAAATTAATGTAATGCACCTTGAAACACGAAATATTAATAAAAAAAAATATGAGATCCTTAAAAACCACCAAATGAAAAGAAATATTTTTACAAAAGTTACTGTGCAAAGTGATCAAGGTCAGTCAACACTTATGTAAGAGTTGAGCTACCGTATGGCTTCAACACAAGACTTCTTTGTTTTTATGAGTCTCGTTTTATAGACACTTATCCCTGAGACTATTCCCTTGTCTGAAGCTTAACTATGCATTCATCTACAATGTACCAAAGTATAACATACATTATATGCAATATATACATGGCAAGCTATAGTTCTATTCAAATTATCAAAGATGCTTATGTATGCCGATTGTTCATGCTTGCAAAGTCTGGCATAAACTACATGGTAATCTACTGTAATATGCTGAATGTTCATGCAAAGAATTGTAAAGTCTAGAATACAATATATATATATATATATATATATATATATATTATATATATATATATATATATATATATATATATATATATATATAATATATATATAGTAAGTTTTTGTATTATCAAACTTACCAGAGATTCCTTAACATGCTGAATGTTCATTACTAAGACTAAATATTCAAACAATAAACTTAGCAAAGATTTCTAAATATGCTGACTGTTCATGCACGCTTTTCCTATGTCTAGCATAAAATGCATACTGAATAATATGCATCATTTGCGACTGTATTAACAAGCTAACCAGAGAAATCGAAGCATGCATTATTAAGCTAAGTATGATGATTGTTCCTTTGTTTGCCGTTTGTCTATATATTTATAAAGCATATTTTTGCCCCTTATCGGGATTTGAACTTTGGACACGTCATCGGTGTTCTAAGGTGCTACCAACTGTACCAGCAAGGGTGTATTAGAAAAGAGATATCTCCCAGCTAACAGTTTCGATAGGGATTGAATACGCTTCACTGAATGTTTATGTTCTTTTCACTCTCTTTATCCATTCAAATATAGCGTTCCAATACCCAGCATACATTATGTGGCATATCGTGTGGAGATTTGTAGCTCGCGGATTGGTCAGTGCAGCGACTGCCTCTACCCAACCACCTCCAGACTCTGGAACTCTCTTCCTCCTTCGGTCTTTCCTAATTCTTATATCGTATCTTCCTTCAAAAAACGGGTCTATCTTTTCTCTAGGTCCTCATTACTTAGACTATTCTTTCAGCTTGTCCTTTTCTTATTGCATTATTCCCTTATTTTTGCCTAGTCTTTAACTTATACTTTTCTTCGTCTTAATGTTTTCGTGCCTGGGCCTGATGAGGGCACTTTATTTGCCTGTCCTGGAGTCATATTCATAAAAAAAAATAATAATAATAATATGGAGCTTTTTAAGTTCCTGTATTAGCTAGCATAACATGCTAGTCTTTTTAATCAGTTCATAGGGTGTCGTTGTTTCTAACTAGCCATCCGGAGACAAGTGTTGGTTTCCGTTTTGCCTCAATATCTATGGTCGGATAACATTCAAGAACCAACCCTCTATAATAATCCGGGAAGGGGGTCAGGACTGAATCGAGATGGCTTATCTCCCTGCCCCTGTGATTAACTCTCCAGAGATTAGCAAGTATACATTATCAGACTAATAATGATAATGTATATGAATTTCAAGAGACTGGATGAACTAACGTTTACCTTGTTAGCAAAAGTCAATAACTAACTTTTAATTAAGATAATTAAGTACAAAACCATCGATTTAAATATTTTTCAAATGGTTTGGCTTTTTTTTTTTAGTATGTAAGTAATCCTTTTATCTCCGTTTAACATAAGTAGCACCAAAACGTATACCATAAATAATTATACTTTGATGCATCATATACACAGAATGTAGCAGTAGTTTTCTCTCTCTCTCTCTCTCTCTCTCTCTCTCTCTCTCTCTCTCTCTCTCTCTCTCTCTCTCTCTCTCTCTCTCTCTCTCTCTCTCTCTCTCTCATTCTCTCTCTCTCTCTCTTAAACGTTACGTTCATGAGAGATACTGATCTCAACAGAAAAGTCCAATTCAGAAGTCATAATGCCTTATGACTAAATTTGTTCCTTTTCAGAGAATTAACAAAAACGAAAAAAAAAAACATAGAAAGAAGAGGAAAAGAGGGTGAAAGAAAGATTAAGAGGAGGATTAGGCGAAGAGAAGAAGGAACAACTATAAACTAAACAATAACGAGAGAAGAGGGAGGGATAGCAACAACAGTAACAACAACACAACCATATAATCTTCATCTCGTCATGTAGATTATTTACTTAAAAACCACGGAAAAACACCAAAAGATGAGTGATGCGATCAACTATTCAATCTCCACTGGTGAAGTATCTGCATGAATGACGGAATACATGACTCTCTCACTGCTTGGCAGACACGATAACTTACTGATGTATAGCCTTTACAAAGACGCAGTGCCCTCTGTAAACGAGGTGGTCGAGTCAAAGCACACAATCACTAAAAGAGTCATTCTCAAAGGAAATGCATGATTCACTGGCTGACAGAGAAAATAACTAACAGGTTTATGGACTTCGTAAGGATGAAAACGCCCTTTTAAGATGGTGGCCGAGTCAAAGTACACCCATTCAACAGAAATACCACTTAAAACCTAACATTTCCACAACCCCGCACATTCAGAAACCCAATAACGAACACTAGTAAGCCATAGGGTATGATGGAGATCAAACACGCCATCTCATATATCAAATCAATTTAACCCTTGTAAAGGATATTTTTCCATCTGACTAAGGTGATATCACTGCTTGGTCAAGGATACGTGTTTCGCTCCAATCGCCAGCGTTAAATTTAAACACCCAGGCAGAGAGCGTGGCTTTTTAGCAGTTCTATTTGTGTTGATTTTTTTATATAAATGTATTTGATTTCGTATGAAAGACAAACAGAAATTTAGCATATTTACTGTTTATTTTTTTTTTTATCTTTGATGGCTGTATGCAAATCGGTATTTAAGAATTTGTCTCTGTATTTTAAGTTTGTACGTATGTACTAGGTGGGAGAAATGTACACTTTATCCACTTTAGACATGATGAAAATAATGAAGCAGCTGTAAGTATAAAACCAACATAAATTCAAAGAGAGACAAACAGGAAGACAGGTTATAGTACCATATCATATGATTATCATTATATATATATATATATATATATATATATATATATATATATATATATATATATATATATATATTATATATATATATAATTATGAATAAATTTTGCAAGCTTAAACAATCTCAAAAGATTTTACATGCATTATAGCATTCTGAATAAAGAAGACATACTTTCCTCAAAAAAAAATACACAATCTAGCAACGAAATTTTGATTACAGCTAAAATGTCAGTGTAAACAGGTTGATTTAACATATAAGAAACAACCTAAATAAAAAAAAAGGACCAAATTATTATACAAACGAAAAAATACATAATTACAATGAAAGCCGCGGTAGCTCAGTGGTAGAAGGCATAAGTCGAGAAGCAACTAGCCTGACAAACGGAGGTTCGATCCTGCCGTTGGAGCATTAGGGGGAGTTTTCAGCCTTAATCACACAGCTCCAACCTACGTCCACCCCCATTTGAATGGGGACTAACTGTGACACATAAAACATTAAAGGGGGTTTACACGGTCAAACGGTTCGTCGAACGCGGTTCGACAGACAAGTGTTTGAAGTGATGTTCGAACGTGTGAACGGGGTATTTGGTTGTCGAACGCGGAACGTGTTCGACAACCAAATACCCCGTTCACACGTTCGAACATCACTTCAAACACTTGTCTGTCGAACCGCGTTCGACAAACCGTTTGACCGTGTAAACCCCCCTTTAAAATAAATACATATTTACACTATCCTAAAAATATGGAAATCTATTAAATATAATAACTGAGATGAGAGAGAGCCAAAGGTGGCAGTGCCAGACAGGTGTAGAGCAGCTGCCTTGCAAGGATGAAGTTAATTAGACAAGCATGAGGGGTCATTACGCCAATTGGTTGCCAGGTAAATAGAGGGGAAAGGAGGTAATCACGTAAGTACAGTGCCTCATCGAAGAAGAATTTATTAAAGACTCAAAAAGAAAGAAAATATAATAAATATATAAATATAATGGCCATAAATATGCAAGTAAATAAAAAATTTCATAAACAAATAAATAAATGAATAATAATAATAACTGATTAGCAAATACATAAATAAAATACAAAGATAATTAATAAAGAAATAGAGAAATAACTAAGTAAACAGGTGAAATGTACTTAAAAATAGGTGAAATGTACTTAAAAATAAATTGATAATAAAGAAATAAGTAATAAACAAGTGATTCATTACTACATACTTATATAATTGGCAGCTACATAAAAAGATAAGAAAAAACTGAAAAAATCAATAAATTGCTAAGTAAGAAATAATAAAATAAATACATTAATTCAATAATTAACAAACAAACAAATCAGTAAATATATATATACATACATATATATATATATATATATATATATATATATATATATATATATATATATATATATATATATATATATATATATATATATATATATATATTTAAATAAATAAATAAATAATAAGAGCAAAAAATATAAATAAAAACATATACAAATAAACAACTACATAGTAATTAAGCAATTTATAAATAATACATTATCATATGAATCACGAAATAAACTAGATTTCTGAAGAAATATCCTTATAATTTTTTATGAGTGTGACAACAAGACAGCCAAGAAAATTGGGTCCAGACAACAAGAAAACATTGAGATAAAGATAAAGTAGAAGCTTAAGGATAAGGCAGAAGTAAGAGAATGATAAACAATGGAAAAGGAGAGGCTGAAAGAAGTCGACATAAAAAAAAAAACTAGAAATGACATGATAAGGCCCTGAGAAGATGATAGATTAGTTTTTTCAAGGAAGAGAGGTCAAAAGAGTTATGAAAGACAGTAAGAGGAGTTCCAGAGTCTGGAGGTGATAGGGAAGAAGCAATCACTGCACCAACCAAAAAACGAGCTACAAATCTCCACACTAATCAAAACAAATAAAAACATTGTTTTGTACTATCTTGAAGAACGGTGCACAAAGAAAAATTCAGTTACATACATTATCACCATTCAGCTTATACAAGAGCTTCATCTTACTCAACACGCAAATGCACAGCTTCATGTGTCCCTCAATCCTCATTCGAATAAGGGTAGACACAGACACGTCGGAATGGAGATGTTAAGGCTGGATGCCTTTCCTAACGCCCGCGAAGGGACTGAACCCGCTTTAGTCGCTTTCTAACTCGTACACTCTACCACTGAATTACCTACAGACTTTCTCATAATTGACGTACTCATATACAATGTTATTAATGCATTTACGAGATTCATTGCATGCAGAGGGGCAATTAAAACTTCAGAGAATTATACTTATAAAAGCTCTCTTTGTCTGCCTATGTACAAGAGCCATGTTCCCCCCTATAAGGGGGTGGCTGAGTATAAAAAAGCACCAGAGAATAATATCTATGCACCGTGTTATGAATCGTAGTTAGTCGACACTCCAATGGAGGAGGACAGTTACATATTGGGGCTGGAGGATTAAGGCTGGAAGCCCTTCCTAACGCCCCGAGGTGAGATCGACCAGAGTTAGTCGCATCCCAATTAGTGTGCACTACCTCGTGGTAGTAATGGTTCTGCCCTTAACCTTGCACCTCCCAATAGATCTACTTCTTTCAATCTTCACTATTCTAACATTCGTGGGCTGAACTCTAATCTTTCGTCAGTGGAACAGCACTTGGGTACTTTCCTCCCTCACCTCTCCTCCAATCTGAAACCCAGCTGTCTATACATGCTTCCACTGATCCATTTCAAATCTCTCACTATAATCTGTATATTCATTTTCGTTCCAAATGTGGGGTCTGTGCCTACTGAAACACAAACACTCCTATTGCGAGACTCATGGACCTTGAATCTCCCGACTTTGATGTTCTCTGGCTAAAAATCTATCACTCCACTACAACTATTTTCCTTTACTTCCGCTATTGTTCTCCAATATTCACCGAGTTTGTGTTTTTCTTTGAATATCTGTCCTCATGCCATGAGTCCTTGCTATATTCTCACCCAAATGCCGAAGGTCTCTACATTGGAGACTGCAATGTACACCACTGTGAGTGGCTCAATTCTTCTCACATTGATGTAGGAGGAAGTGAGGCCCTTGCTTTCTCTATTACTCACGATCTGGAGCAAATTATCAAACATCCTACTCGTGTTCCTGATCGTCACGAACATGCAGCAAACACTCTTGACCTATTTCTTACTTCTAACCTTTCAAACTACTCTTATTCTGTGTTTTCCCCTCTGGTAAATCTGACCACTCTATGATCTCAATCTCTTTCATTTTTGCTCCCCTTCCACCAATCCCTCCTACTCAGCGTCACCTTTGGCACTTTCAGCGTACCAAACATGAATATTAGTGTAACTTCCTCTTTGACTTCCCATGGGATGACTACTGCTTTCAGTCCCGCAACCCTGATCAGGTAACCCTAAAAGTTACAGAGATCATGACCTCTTCTACAAAAACTTTCTCTCCCCCTAAATCTTGGTTTGACTGTGCCTGCTCCATGGCTATCCAGCCAGAAATCGGGCACACCGATCTTACCAAGCCTCACCTTCCAATTTAACTCGTTCTGCTTTTACTGTAGCTAGGAATCGCTGTACTGCTCAGATTCAATGGTCTAAGGCTTTCTTTATAAGAAGGAAAGTTGATGACCTTAACTTCTCTCCCACTTACAAATGCTTCTGGTCCTAAGCAAAAAACTCTCAAAACACTTCAGTAACTCAAGCTTTCCCACTCTCATTTGTTCTGACGGTTCTATGGCTTGCTCTCCCACTGACAAAGTCACACTCTATGGCTCTCATTTTTCTGCAAACTCTTCTATAAGCGATTCCAGCTCACCTGTCCCTCAATCTTCACCCCTTTCTAACCCTATGCCCTCCCTTATCCTTTCTTCACGCAAAGTTCATAAGGTTCTTCACTTGATAAAGACAAACAAGGCATCTGGTCCCGATGGTATCCCTGCAAGGTTCCTTAAGGAGTTTACAGATGAACTGGCTCCTATGATTTGCCATCTTTTTCGCCTCATTCTGTCAACCAGTATCTATCCTTCATCTTGGAAGCATGCTCTAGTTCAGCCTCTTCTTAAGAAGGGTGACCACACTATTCCTTCAAACTACCAACCTATTGCCCTCACCTCCTCTATTGCTAAAGTTTTCATAATTTTGCTCAATGCTCACTTCTTGAAACGCCTTGAATCTAACTCACTTATCTCTGATCACCAGTACGACTTCTGGAAGGCAATATCCACTGGTGACCTCCTGTCTTATCTTACTCATGCATGGTCACCTTCTCTGAGGAACTATGGTGAATCCTCAATCGTTGCACTTGATATCTCTAAGGCTTTTGACGGAGTCTCCCACAAGGCTCTGTTGGCCAATCTCCCTGCCTATGGCTTTACCCCTTCTTTCTGTTCTCTGATTTCCTGTTTTCTTTCTGACCGTTTTATATCTGGAGTTGCTGATGGTGCGACATCTAGCCCATTCTCTGTTATCAGTGGTGTTCCACAGGGCTCTGTTCTTTTAACTACTCAGTTCCTTCTCTTCATCAATGATCTTCTACAATCCCCATCTTCCTCTCTTCTTCATGCCTTTGCCGATGATTCTACCCGTCATTTCTCCTCTGATTTTTCTTCACAACCTTCATCTGTTACTTGTAATCAGTTTCGTATCACTCTTTCTTCCATTCTCAACTCAGATTTGCAGAGGGTATCTGAGCGGGGCACTCAAAATTTAGTTAAATTCAATGCCTCCAAGACACAGTTTCTGGCTATCTCTTTATCTTCTTCTCATCCTGATAACCCTATTGTCTTCGAAACTAACGAAATTTACCCTCTTAATTCTATCAACATATTGGGAATCCATATAGCCTCTAACTTGTCTTGGAGGAATCACATAATCCTAATTTCTAAATCTTCATCCAAAAAATTAAGGGTTCTGTTTCGTATTTGTCATTACTTTTCCTTTTTACAGTTACTTAAAATCTATAAAGGTCTTATCTATCCCTACTTAGAATACTGCTCACACATCTGGGGTGCTTCTTCTTATACTTATCTCCTTGATAGGGTTGAATCTAAGGCAGTCAGACTCATTAATGATCCTTCTCTTACTTCTAATCTGGATTCTCTCTCTCTTAGCCATAAGGTATATTCCCTTCCTCTTTTCTATCGCTACTACTTCCATCCCAGCTCTGATGAGTTGGTGAGTTGCTCCCTCCCCCACTGCCGGGCCACGTAAATCTCACCAAGCGGCCTCATCTCACTGGTACTGTGTGGAGATTTGTAGCTCGCGGATTGGTCGGTGCAGCGACTGCCTCTTCCCATCTACCTACAAACTCTGGAACTCTCTTCCTCCTTCTGTCTTTCCTAATTCTTATGACCGATCTTCCTTCAAAAAGCGGATCTATGATCATCTCAGGGCCTAATCCTCCATATCTCTAGGTCCTCTGTACTTCAACTGTTTTTTCTGTCTGTCGTTTTTCTTTGTGTAACATTACCTCATCTCTGCCTTGTCCATAACTTCTTTCTTTTCCTTCGTCTTGGTGTTTACTCGTACCTGAGCCTTTATTTATGAGGGCAGTTTTTGCCTGTCCCGGTGTCACACTCAGAAAATAAAAAAATAAAAAAATTATAGATTCTCCACCCGAGGATGGGTGGAACGGTGGTAAACTACTGCTGTTCCTGTAGAATCATACTTATAAAAGACCAGAATAATATATAAATTGTTGTGTTCGATATGTCAACTCTTCCAAGTTGCTGCCATGAAAATAATGTTGTAGAAATAAAAGATTTCTAAAGTAATCCAGCCACTGGGAGAGCAAGCCAACTCAACTTGCTGCTGGTCTTATGGCCAGATGAATACGAGGGGGTTGGTGCAAGGAAGGGCATCAGGACACATATATTTGAGGTAAAACCAACAGAGTAGTAAGAATAACGATAGAAATGATAAAGAAGAGAAAATAAATGGAGCACAGGAGAATGGTATTTAATTCCATACCCAATTCTTTGTCAGCATGTAGCAGGATTTGAACTTATAGTTCACTGACAATCCATCAAACTAATCAAGGCATTACCGACTATATCACTGTATGCTTAGCTAGCTGCTAGAGGCAAGGATGGAACATATTTAGACTAAAGTTTCTGTTCATTTTACTTCCCCTTCCGAACCACAGTCGTAGCTTGTTTCAGCAATTTATGTTAAATCCTTGTTCGCTAAGGTTCTACATACATATATACATTCATAAACAATGACCGCAATCCTCCTAGTAAAGGAGCTAGCCGAGTCTAAGCGCACAAAATCACCAGAGCTTAATAGACCACGGTCACTCCTTCTAGAATCTAGGGGATAAAGTTTTGCCATAATTTCCCAAACTATCCAGCTTGGGTCATCCACGGGGTAAGTGGGCAAATATACTCTGCTGTGAGACCCGACAGCCGAGTAAGTTCATCCCAGCCGCTTCATCTCATGGCAATGGTCAAATAAGTACATTACTTTATGTGAAAATTTCTTTTAAACCTACGGCGGTAAAATATGTACTAATGAATTAATTGTCTTTTAGGTTCGAATCGTAGCCAGAGGCAAAAATATGTCACATGTATTCACTTATGATACTGTGCTTATCTGACCATTAAAACTGAATTATTTTGTCTCCAGGAAGACTTAAATACCGTGCGAGATTTAAGCATATAAGAAATGGTAAAATTAGATTCTCTTCAGATTTTATGGGTGAAGTGGTCTCCAATATAATATAAATAGAACTATGGCCTTCATTATTTACTATAATAATAATAATAATAATAATAATAATAATAATAAAAAAAAAAAAAAAAAAAAAAAAAAACATGACAAATAAGTAGATTTCCATTAAAAACGACTGAAACATACTTAGAGGTATACATAAATATATATAAGTATACTTTTATAAATGCTCATCTAGAAATGGTTTTGCTAACTTTATTTAAATTATATCAGCTACACGGAATTGTTACTTCCAATATGTGTACTAATAATCTCTCTCTCTCTCTCTCTCTCTCTCTCTCTCTCTCTCTCTCTCAAACTACCTACGTATCTATCCAACAATAATCCACTTTCCAAAAAAACAAAAATATTTTCAAAGTTACCTCAGATTCTACAAAAATTTGCTCGGGTGATACTACTTACATCCCCTCTTAATACGCTCCAACTTTCAACACTTACCTGCAAAAGAAAAAAAAATAAATAATTGTATGAATAAATTAAGTACATAGGAAATAAATATTATTACCTAATAGTCAAAAGAACATCACTGTACACATGATAATATTAACAAAAATAACCATGGACATTCCTTCATTTACAGCCCTTTTCTTATGCGTACAACTACAACGAATATTCAGGCGCATTATCTCTTTCTATCCACTTACATCTTACAGGTCACAAAACGCCTCATCTGCTCTTATTTCTGCCTTGTTCTTAAACTGCTATTTTTATTATACGCTTTCTTGGAGCCCGGACCCGGTGAGCACAATTGTCTTTGTCCGTCCCGGTATTACTCATAGAAATATTCTTCGATCTAGCATATATATATATATATATATATATATATATATATATATATATATATATATATATATATATATATATATATATATATATATATATATATATATATATATATTAATAACACTGAACTGTTAACATACAGTCTAAAATGGAAGGAAAAGCCCATTAAATAAAACAACGAATATATATATATATATATATATATATATATATATATATATATATATATATATATATATATATATATATATATATATATATATATATATATATATATATATATAAAGTACTTATTAATTTCGTGACCTAAGCTGGTCACCTTCTCAAAGTACTTTGTACTTTGAGAAGGTGACCAGCTTAGGTCACGAAATTAATAAGTACTTTATATATATATATATTTTCGTTGTTTTATTTAATGGGCTTTTCCTTCCATATATATATATATATATATATATATATATATATATATATATATATATATATATATATATATATATATATATATATATATATCCCCCCTGAGGGAGGGGGTAAGAATACTTCCTCCGTGTTCCCCTGCGTGTCGTAAAAGTCGACTAAATTGGGCAGAGCGAGGGGGCTGGGAATCCCTTCCACTGTATTTAATTCCTACAAAAAGTCACTGTCTATGACTCAGCCACCCTCCTTATAAGGGGGAATATGGCTTTGGTATATGGATGGATATATATATATATATATATATATATATATATATATATATATATATATATATATATATATATATATATAAATGGGTGTGAGGAGAGAAATTGCAGCCAGAGTAGATATGAATGTTCTGAGATGGTTTGGCCATGTGGAAAGGATGGATGATGAAAGGCTGCTGAAAAAGGTGATGAATGCGAGAGTTGATGGGAGAAATGCTAGAGGGAGGCCTAGGTTTGGATGGATGGATGGAGTAAGGAGAGCCCTGAATGATAGGAGGATGGATGTGAGGGAAGCAAGCGAGCGTGCTAGGAATAGGAATGAGTGGCGAGCGATTGTGACGCGGCTCTGATGGGCATCTGCTGTTACCACGGGGCTGCATCTTACGAGGTAGCCCTGTGGTAGGGGCAGTAGGAGGAGTTGGCAGTTGTGAAGCGACACAGGTTGTGGAAGAGCCGGGAGGATGGGCTGTGGCACTCCAGCAGTGCCATCTGAACGGTCGCTAGCTCCCTCGTCATTGCCCATAGAGCAAAGTAATCCCCCTATTTGCTTTCCTTTCTTGATGTCGGCTACCCCCCAATTAAAGGGGGAAACAGCCAAGTAGATAGATAAATCAGCAAGCACTTATGTCACATTTAATTATTTTATTTTACTGCTCATTTTTAACTTGCTACTCAGTGGATAGGAATCTCCCATTAAACACAGCAAACCACAAAGTTTGTGGAAAATATGTATAATTCAATATTCTTTTGGAAGACTTAGAGGTCAAAACATCAAATTCGATTTTACATCACTGACTGAATGTATAGTTTCCACAAACAAGAAGTGAGAAGGTACTGGTCATGCCCCAAGAGAATACCCTTATATAGATATTTACTTTGACTCATCATTGGGTATTCACGTGCCCCACGCTAATCAACGTGTTTATTTTAGTGAGTAAGATGGCTCATAAGAGACAAAGGGATGAAACAAAGCGAGAGAGAGAGAGAGAGAGAGAGAGAGAGAGAGAGAGAGAGAGAGAGAGAGAGAGAGAGAGAGAGAGAGAGAGAGAGAGAGAGAGAGAGAATTGAAGATTTCAATATTTTTCCTACCATTTCTGAAAAAGGATTTACCTCTTAGAGGCCCTCCCTTCAATCACTACTCCTCAATGAAAACAAGACTAAGAAATCTTAAAATGAAGTTTAGAAACTTGCTCTTAGCTCATTTTTTGTTGAGTGGTAAAACTCAAAATACTGAACTGAGAGAGAGAGAGAGAGAGAGAGAGAGAGAGAGAGAGAGAGAGAGAGAGAGAGAGAGAGAGAGAGAGAGAGAGAGAGAGAAGAGAGAGAGAGAGAGAGAGAGAGAGAGAGAGAGAGAGAGAGAGAGAGAGAGAGAGAGAGAGAGAGAGAGAGAGAGAGAGAGGCAGGTGTCTACTGATCTTCCATACGCTTGCTGAGGACTGTTCCATTAATCGTTATCTTACAAACCTAACTTAAGGAACCAAGGTATCTAGGGCTGCTAGAGAGCCACACTCCACTGTGTGTGTGATTACCTAATTGTGATTACCTAATTGTGTTTACGGGAAAGAGTCCAAAGCTCGTATCTTCCCGTCTCCTCATCGGTTCCATTTTATACTTAGTGATACTTATCATACCTGTCCTTAAAACTATGGATTGAGATAGCATTAACTACCTCCTCGCTTAGCCAATTCCAATTATCAACTACTCTTACACTGAAAAAGCATTTCCTTACATCCTGCAAAGAAGTTTTCTTACCAAGCTTCAAACTATGACCTCTAGTTCTAGAGCCAGCCATATCAAAATATCGATCCCTATCCACTCTATCATAACCATGAAGGAATTTAAAGACTGTCACCATATCCCCCCTCACTCTTCTAGCTTCGAGTGATGGTAAGTCTAATTCCCTCAGCCTCTCATCATAACTGAGATTCCGTATTTCTGGCACCAGTTTCGAGGCATGTCTTTGAACTTTTTCAAGCTTAGCTATGTGCTTTTTCAAGTGCGGATTCCAAAAGGGGGCTGCATATTCGAGTTTTGGCCTCACATAGGTAACATAAATATTTCTGAACATTTCCTTGTCCATGTGCCTGAAGGCTACCCTTACATTTGATAAGAATGCATATGCTGCCCTTACTATGCCATTTATATGTATTTCTGGAGACAAATCTGCCAGTATGTTTACTCCTAGATCTCTCTCATTTTCTGTCTCTTGAAGTTGTACTCCAGCCACCGAGTAGTCAAGCTTGGGCCTTTTTGCACTTGTACCCATTCTCATTACCTTACATTTTGAAGTATTGAATTTCATTAGCCACTTTTCCGACCACTCATGCAGATTATTTAGATCCTCCTGAAGTTCTCTACCATTGTTCTCGTTTTTTACTTTCTTCACAATCTTTGCATCATCTGCAAACATATTCATGAATGAATTTACAGACTCTGGTAGGTCATTTACATATACAAGGAACAAAAGTGGCCCTAAAACTGAACCCTGTGGAACTCCACTACTAACTCTTCTCCATTCAGACACTGAGTGTCTTACTCTAACCCTCTGTTCCCTTCCTTCTAAGTAAGTTTTTATCCATTCTAAAACATTTCCACCTATTCTAGCCATTGATTGCAGCTTCATAATAAGTCTCCCATGTGGAACAGTGTCAAATGCTTTTTGGAAGTCTAGGAATATGCAATCTGCCCAGCCCTCTCTTTCCTGTAAGATTTGGCTTACCTCATCATAAAATTCTAATAAGTTTGTTACTGTTGATCTACCTTCTCTGAAGCCATGTTGCCTCACTGACAAAAAGTTGAAGGATTCCAAGTGAAGAGAGATATGTTTCCTTAGTAGTTTCTCCATAACTATGCAAACTATGCTGGTCAAGGAAACTGGTCTATAGTTCAGAGCCGTATCCCTCCTTCCCTTTTTGAAGATAGGTATCACATTTGCTTGTTTCCAGCATCTTGGAATCTCCCCAGACTCCAGTGACTTTTTAAATATGATACTTAGTGCCACTGATATCGAGTTTGCGCATTTTTTAAGCACATGAGGGGATATGTCATCAGGACATGTAGCTTTATGAACATCTAAATCCATCAGCGCTTTGCATACCTCTGTGGCTGTAAGGTTGATGTTCTCTAATACAGGTCCTTGAGCTTCTATCACTGCAATCTGAGGGGGTGGGGTATTTTCTACTGTAAATACTGACTGAAACTCCTTGTTCAATTCTTTGCAGATCTCTTCATCCGTCTCAGTGATGCTTCCATCCGCTCTCTTTAGCCTTAAAACCTGTTCTTTTACCTTCAGTTTTCCTCTGATAAAGCTGTGGAAAAGCTTGGGATTTTCTTTAGCCTTCCTGGTGATGTCCCTCTCATAGTCTCTCTCTGCCTCTCTCCTTTTACTTAGGTAGTCATTTCTTGCTCTTTTGTAGGTTTGCCAGGCATTTATGTTTTTTCTCCTCCTATACCTTTTCCAGCATTTGTCTCTCCACTCCTTAGCTCTTTTACACCCATTATCGAACCATTTCTCTCTGGCATGAATTACACCTACTTTGGTGACAGGTATGCAGCAATCTACTATCTTCCCATATTTCTCACAAAAGATGTCATACATTTCTTGTACAGATTTGTTGTAAAATAAGGTTCTCCAGTCAATAACTGTAAAAAGCTCATTCATTTTGATGTAATCTCCTTTCGGATAGTTCCTCCTCATGTCCTCAGTGCCTCTACTCTCAGGAAGAATATCTTCAATGATATACTCCATCAAAAACACACAGTGGTCACTCTTTCCAATTGGTGGTTCATACTCAATGTTTTCAATATCCAACACATTATCTGTGAACACTAGATCAAGTAGTGATGGCTCATCCCCACCCCTGGCCCTTGTTGGTTCCATTACATGTTGGTGTAGGAAATTCCCTTGTACGCAATCTAGGAATCTTGCCCCGAATGAGTCCTCACCACTGTGTGGGTCAAGATTTATCCAATCTTTCTCTTTATGATTAAAGTCTCCCATAATCAAAATCCTACATTTTTTTCCCGTGCCATGTTAACAACTGAGTTTATGACTTCAATAGTACCTATATGACTTTCCTCATAAACTTCAAGCCTATTTTGGTTCCTTGGTGGGTTGTATACAACAGTTACTATAATGCTCTCTGACCCAGTATTTATGCGAGCAACAAGAAATTCCTTGAACTCACTTTCTATAGCCAAGTTTATTTCTTCAACTTGAATCCTTTCACTTATGAGCAGTGCTATCCCTCCACCAGTCCTCTCAGATCTATCAACCCTTAGTATTCTGAAGCCCTTAGGAAAAACTGTGACACTGTTTATGTCCTCACTCAACTTAGTCTCTGTAATTGCTACTATATCTGCCTTACTGTTGTGAATCCTATCTTTTAATTCTACTGCCTTACCAGCTAATCCATCAGCATTTGTGTATAACAATCTTAATGAGGCCCCATCCCCTGATCTTCTGTCATTATCTTCTTTATCTCCCCTTTGTCTGGAAGAACTCTGAAATGAAAATTTTTCTTCTGTTCTTCATTTCTTTCCTCATTTAACCTTCTTGCCTCTTGCAACAAGTTTTTGATCTTTCCCATCTCTTCCTGTGTTCTGTATCGTCTAATGAACACTTCTTTGAATTCTTGAAGGTATTTTAGACTTTTTTTTCTCAACAATATTTCCCTACATGTTTCCCCTCTCTCAAAGGTTACTTCTGTTGGTCTTGGCTTTCCTTCCCTCGAATATTTACCTAGTTGGTGTATGTTTACAATATCCTCAGGACCACAAACTACTCCAAGCTTTCTTATCAGGTCTACAACCCTAGCTTTATTTTCTTCAAGTCTCCCCTGCCATGTTGGCTCCTGGGATTCACTTATGCCTGAGATTACCACTGTCTTCTCCTTATCAAGTGCCTGTGTGATGAGTGGGTGTGCCCTTTCCATCACAACGTCTTTCGTATTTTCGATTACTGTCTCTTTATAGTCAACTGTTTGTATGTTTTCCAGTGCCACCACCTTTACAGCCTCTTTTACTGCCACATTCCCCTTTAGTGCACCAGCAAAGGAAGTTTTCATGGTATCATTTTCCATATTCAGCTCCTGGAACTCTTTTCTGAACTGTTCAATGTTTTCCTTAATCTGGACATTCCAAGCAGCAATCTCATCTCTCTCAGAAGAGAGCAGTGAACTAACATCTAATTCCTTTAGGTTGTCATTCAGCTGTTTGTTTTTATCTTCTTGTTTAGAAATTCTAAATTCTAGTGTGATTACCTAATTGTGATTACCTAATTGTGTTTACGGGAAAGAGCCCAAAGCTCGTATCTTCCCGTCTCCTCATCGGTTCCATTTTATACTTAGTGATACTTATCATACCTGTCCTTAAAACTATGGATTGAGATAGCATTAACTACCTCCTCGCTTAGCCAATTCCAATTATCAACTACTCTTACACTGAAAAAGTATTTCCTTACATCCTGCAAAGAACTTTTCTTACGAAGCTTCAAACTATGACCTCTAGAGCCAGCCATATCAAAATATCGATCCCTATCCACTCTATCATAACCATGAAGGAATTTATAGACTGTCACCATAACCCCCCTCACTCTTCTAGCTTTGAGTGATGGTAAGTCTAATTCCCTCAGCCTCTCATCATAACTGAGATTCCGTATTTCTGGCACCAGTTTCGTGGCATGTCTTTGAACTTTTTCAAGCTTAGCTATGTGCTTTTTCAAGTGCGGATTCCAAAAGGGGGCTGCATATTCGAGTTTTGGCCTCATATATGTTACATAAATATTTCTGAACATTTCCTTGTCCATGTGCCTGAAGGCTACCCTTACATTTGATAAGAATGCATATGCTGCCCTTACTATGCCATTTATATGTATTTCTGGAGACAAATCTGCCAGTATGTTTACTCCTAGATCTCTCTCATTTTCTGTCTCTTGAAGTTGTACTCCAGCCACCGAGTAGTCAAGCTTGGGCCTTCTTGCACTTGTACCCATTCTCATTACCTTACATTTTGAAGTACTGAATTTCATTAGCCACTTTTCTGACCACTCATGCAGATTATTTAGATCCTCCTGAAGTTCTCTACCATTGTTCTCGTTTTTTACTTTCTTCACAATCTTTGCATCATCTGCAAACATATTCATGAATGAATTTACAGACTCTGGTAGGTCATTTACATATACAAGGAACAAAAGTGGCCCTAAAACTGAACCCTGTGGAACTCCACTACTAACTCTTCTCCATTCAGACACTGAGTGTCTTACTCTAACCCTCTGTTCCCTTCCTTCTAAGTAAGTTTTTATCCATTCCAAAACATTTCCACCTATTCTAGCCATTGAGTGCAGCTTCCTAATAAGTCTCCCATGTGGAACAGTGTCCAACGCTTTCTGGAAGTCTAGGAATATGCAATCTGCCCAGCCCTCTCTTTCCTGTAAGATTTGGCTTACCTCATCATAAAATTCTAATAAGTTTGTTACTGTTGATCTACCTTCTCTGAAGCCATGTTGCCTCACTGACAAAAAGTTGAAGGATTCCAAGTGAAGAGAGATATGTTTCCTTAGTAGTTTCTCCATAACTTTGCAAACTATGCTGGTCAAGGAAACTGGTCTATAGTTCAGAGCCGTATCCCTCCTTCCCTTTTTGAAGATAGGTATCACATTTGCTTGTTTCCAGCATCTTGGAATCTCCCCCGACTCCAGTGACTCCTTAAATATGATACTTAGTGCCACTGATATTGTGGTTGCGCAATTTTTAAGCACATGAGGGGATATGTCATCAGGACCTGTAGCTTTATGAACATCTAAATGTGTGTGTGTGTGTGTGTGTGTGTGTGTGTGTGTGTGTGTGTGTGTGTGTGTGTGTGTGTGTGTGTGTGTGTGTGTGTGTGTGTGTGTGTGTGTGTGTGAGAGAGAGAGAGAGAGAGAGAGAGAGAGAGAGAGAGAGAGAGAGAGAGAGAGAGAGAGAGAGAGAGAGAGAGAGAGAGAGAGAGAGAGAGAGAGAGAGAGAGAAAGGGTGTGATATTATTCTTGGCTTCAGATAAGACCATTTAACGACATACATTTGTTTGTATAACCTACGTCCACTACTTGAAAGAAAAGTGGGGAGAGGAGGGGGGGGGAGCATAAGACAGTAAAGTACTGGTAGTTTCACAATGGCTCACCAAGATTGAGTTCTAATAATAAAACTGAGGGTCGTGAAAGTCGATGAAATGGGGTGGAGCGAGGGAACTGAGATTCTACCAACAGTATTTTCAGAAGCGAAGAGGTAGATAAATATTATTGACGTTATTTGCCTTTTATTAGTGATTCACTCTTATTCATTTTTTCCATTTCAATCTTTTTCTGTAGTTATAAAGTGGAGTGAAGGAAGCCCCATAAATATACTCATTTATGGATATTCTTCTTCTTCTTCATTCGGCTCCCCCAATTAGGGGTCGCCACAGGGAATGAATCGTCTCCATTCCTTCATGTCATCCGTCTACACGTTTACTTTTCTTTTTTCTTGCATATTCAAAATTATTGAAAAAAAAAAGCCTAATTTCATGTCGTTTTTCTATAAGCTATCAAAATATCCTCTGAACTAATATACAAAATTAACTATTACAAGAGGAAAGAGAAGATATTTTGATATAAGAGCGCTCTCTCTCTCTCTCTCTCTCTCTCTCTCCTCTCTCTCTCTCTCTCTCTCTCTCTCTCTCTCTCTCTCTCTCTCTCTCTCTCTCTCTCTCTCTCTCTCTCCCACACACACACACACACACTGTGCGTGTGTGTAAGAGATTTTGGCAGAAGTAAAACATCTAAAGCTTGCTCTAAACTTCAGTTAGGTTTGGCAATTAACATGTTTTCTTAACATTTTTTACACATTCTGTTTTTAACGTACGACCTCATTTCCCTCAGTTATTCTTGGTTTTACTTCCTTTTCCTTTCTCTCACTTATTCTTGGATTTCTTTATTTCCTTTTATTTCATTTTCTATGCTAAAAGTGACCCTTTCCACTTAAAGAATTTGCCAAATCTTGAACCGCTTTCTATTTTCCCCGGTTTTGTGGAAAAAAAAATTGTTTTTGAAGAATATTATGTAGCCAGACCTTCAATGTTTATTATTCATATTTGTTAAACAATTTTCCTTCTTCCAATCCATAGCTAAACAATAAAAAAAGTAAAAAATTAATAAGTATTGAAAATCCTCCGTTAATACTTTTTATAAATATCAACATTTTTGAACGCTTTCGTCAACCCATGTCTTGCACCTAAAGACTTTGATAAACCCTCTTGGCCGTCCTTGATGATCATGTCCTTGCGTCTCTCTCTCTCTCTCTCTCTCTCTCTCTCTCTCTCTCTCTCTCTCTCTCTCTCTCTCTCTCTCTCTCTCTCTCTCTCTCTCTCTCTCTCTCACCGGCACACTTGGCAATCTCCAACTGTCTTTCCTCTTGGTGTGACTTGGAGCCATATTTATGTGACCCATATTTACAGAGATAAATGGTGTATATGTTTCAAAGTACCGGCTTTAACGCTACCATTAATATTTCATTGGCCACCTGCAGGTTATTTTTCTCGTAATATATTAATGTGCAAATAAATCAGAGACAACACAATAAATTAATTTAACTATCTATCTATATTTAAGGATAATAATCTTCCTCATATGAGGAATCGAAACGTATATGACCCTTATATATAGATAGTGATAGATGCAGATAAATAGTTGGATAGATAGGTAGATAGAGAGAGAGAATTAATTTATTTGTTCAAATTGCACCTTTGTTCTTCAATGGTATCTCCTGTCAACTCAGCCAGTCAGTGAGCAGACCACATTGCAAGTGGGATCTATGCTACAATAGTATCACAAGAGGGTATCATTATGAGATACGGTCTTGATGTGGCTAAAATGCTAGTTCCGAAGAACTTATTTAAATGAATACATGCGTAGATCTTGTCTTAGAATGATGGTTAATAACAAGAGATCATAAAATGACCATTAATTTCTAGACAGCCTCTTAAAAAGCCTTTCATACGGTGATGATTTAACCCCCAAACAGGGTATATTTTGAGGACTGGTCGTATGGAGACTCACGTCGGTAACAGTCCAAAGTAGGAGGCAAAGGAGAGGGTTAGTGTCAGTATGGACTCCCAGCAGTAAATATTGTGCCAAAAGCAAGCACTATGTTCCAAAAAGGTAGTGAGGCTCAAAGACCCAAATAAATAACAAAAACTGTCATTAAAGAGGGTCAAAAAGCTTTAAAAAATGTGTACATTGCATCACTTGAATCACTGATCTCCAAGGAAGTTTCCCTCTTTATGCAACAAACTTCAGAAAGGATAGTTTGTTTTTATTCATTTTGAAGTCTGGGGGATACCATTCTACACAAACGGTATACAATACACGATGAAATAAGATAATACAATTTGTTCAATAAATTACTTAGATGAGAATGGAGTATGCTGATTTTATGAGAGAATAAAGAGCTCTAGACTTGACCATAATGATTTTTTTTAGTAACATCCGAACGAGTTTCTCTGGACTTCTGCTCTAAAACAATCTTGCAAAATATGACATCCTCAGGGACCTACCCCGAATGATATAGAACCCCAAATCCCAAGGGAAATATAATAAGGAAGTAAAATCTAAGAGTAATACTAATATAAACGGGGGTTTATTTACCATAATAACATCCAAGAAATCACAGCAACAAGACATTAAGAATTGGAAATACCATAAATTATTAATGAATTAAACAGGGAAGAGCTAAAAGGATTATGCAGATTTAATCTAACATTACGAAAATTTATTTTTAGTTAAAAATCTATACAAATATATATATATATATATATATATATATATATATATATATATATATATATATATATATATATATATATATATATATATAATATATATACCATATTTAAGTAAAATCACTCAAGATCCAGGAGAAAAAGAATAAAAAATAAACATATATATATATATATTATATATATATATATATATATATATATATATATATATATATATATCTTACTCATTATCTTATATAGATAATAAGAAAATATCATTGCTACTACTACTCGATCTTTCTAAAGCTTTTGATAGTGTAAACCATAGTATTTTATTAGAAAAATGCAAAAAAATGAACATTGACCCAAGCTGGTTCGAGAACTATTTAAAAAACCGCTACCAGTCAGTCAGAATAAAAGATGTAGTTTCAAGTTCCAAGAAGGTATTGTTTGGGGTCCCTCAGGGATCGATTCTAGGACCTATACTTTTTCTAATATATGTAAACGATCTAGTAAAATATTTATCTAACTGTTATGTCATTCAATATGCTGACGATACTCAAATCTTAATTGAAGGAGAAATTAATGATTTAGAAAATATTATTCGTAGAGCAGAAGAAATTTTGTATATGGCTAAACGTTATTTTCTAAAAAATGGTTTGTTACTTAATGAAACTAAAACCCAATCTATTCTTATCGGATCCAGACAATTATTATCAGAAGTTGATGACAATCTTCATATAAATTTTAACGGTAATATCATTAAGCCAATGAACTCGGTAAAGAACCTAGGTGTCTATTTTGACCGTTACATGAATTTTGAAATGCATATAGATGAAATTTATAATGGGTACTCTAATATATCTAAATAGGGTAAAAGACTCATTTGAAACATCAACTCGTATAATAATTGTCCAGTCCTTAGCTATGAGTTTAATTAATTACTGTCTCAAAGTTTGGGGATGTACAAATAAGACTCAATTACAAAGAATACAAAAGTTACAAAACTTTGCAGCACGAGTGGCTGTTGGCAATGTAAGAAAATACGAGCACATCTCTCCTGTTTTAAAAGATCTAGAATGGATAAAGAGTAGAGATAAATATGTTTTTGATATATGTACCTTTGTTTTTAATATACTAAGAAACAATCTTCCTGATTGCCTGTATAATTTTTCTACAGTAAGCTCAGTTACCAGGTTAACTACCCGTCAAGGGGAAGATTTATTAGTACGAAGGTCTAAAACTGATATTGGCTCAAGAGATATAAACATTCGTGGACCTCATTTATATAATCAGCTTCCCAGAGAACTAAAATATGCTGGTTCAGTGTATACTTTTAAATATAATCTTAAGAAGTTACTCTTAAAGGAAGATTTTACTTGTAATTTTTAATGGTACACTCATCTTTATGATTTGTTTGTTTTAGTATGTCTATATCGTACACCACAGATGTCTATCTGGAATATATATGTATCTTATTTGAATACCCAATGTACTTTGGAAATAAAGGCTTATTATTATTATTATTATTATTATTATTATTATTATTATTATTATTATTATTATTATTATTATTATTATTATTATTACTCTCTCTCTCTCTCTCTCTCTCTCTCTCTCTCTCTCTCTCTCTCTCTCTCTCTCTCTCTCTCTCTCTCTCTCTCTCTCTCTCTCTCTCTCTTCTCATTTGAACATACAAATCTACTGGGGAGCTGGCTGAATAGTTGCCATGGCCCATTTACTACATAATGGACGCCGCTATCCTCTCCCTCCTATCCTACTGTAGCTCAGACGATAACAAAAACTGTAAAAATCTTCAGGCTTTTCACTCGGGACTTCTTGGAAGGAGGCCAGGTGTTAAATTAACTAAGCTACCAAAGGACCGTACAAGTACATGCAAATAAAGTATGTTATAAACGCCAATCAAGATCTAAAAAGAGCAGTATTGATTAACCAACTGAAGAGAGGGCCTGTTTAAACAGAAAAGTCTAAAAATACATTTTGGCAGAAGTCATGCCCCTTACTCACTTTTATTTCCTCTGAGTGGCGCACGCACACACACACACACACACACACACACACACACACACACACACACACACACACACACACACACACACGCATATTTCTTCATTCTTAAGTATTTATCTTTTCTTCTTCCTTCTTCTCCTATTTTTTCTCTCTTCCTAGACTTCCTTCTCCTCCTTCCTTCATTTGCAAGAGGTCACGTCTACAGAGGTGAAGCCGTTTTAGTCATTAAGGAGTGACAATTAAGACCTCACTCACAGCATCTCCTCCTCCTCCATGACTTCGGTACACGCCACGATTGCAGTCTTTGATGCACTTCAAAAAACAAGACTTTTTTCTCTTTACAATGATCATTAATCTTCTTCTTCTTCTTCTTCTTCTTCTTCTTCTTCTTCTTCTTCTTCTTCTAGGAAGAGATATCTTGTTTACTATCTTTATGTTACATTAATTTTTTTTTTATAAGTGTGACACCAGGACAGGTAAGAAAATTGCCCTCAACAGGCCCGGACACGAAGTAAACATTAATTAATGTTTCAATTGCAATTTATAATGAATGTTATACATTTTTTTAACAAGAAGAGCTACGAAAACGGTACAATTAGTTATTGAAGCCAGGGGATCCCGGTCATCGTCAAGATACTATTCCATAATAGGCCTCACACAGCTAACTGTTTACTCAAACAATTGAAATGACAGCAATTACCAACCACAGAAGGAGCATCACTGCCTCTCTTAATAATCCCAAGTGGTTCTGGTCATGTAAATTCATTCGAGCCATTGGCTTACTAAAGAAGAATGCTAAAATGACAGGAGTTACCGACTAAAAGAAGACCATCACTACCCTCTCCTCCTTATCTTCAACTGATTCTGCTCAAGTAATGTTTTAGGAGCTACTTAGAGGAGTTAAACCCATCTATATTTTAATTGAGTGCCACACACCGTAATTGTTGTGCAAAATATCAACATCATTCTGCTTTATCGGAAGCATTTTTCATGAACATGTTTCGTCTCTCTGTATCTCTTTAACCTCTTAAAGACTGGTCACTGGTTTTGGCTTCGAATTTACCAGCCAGATGTCTTTCTTTACACCATCCCCTGACCTCATCCAAGCATTGGATCGGCATAATATAGAACTTATAGCTTATCGCCTATAGTTACAAGGTCGGATGCCTTTCCTTGAGCCAACCATCTAACTTTATCCATGCTTGGGACAGACACCAACATTAGCAGGGTTTTTAATCCACTGGTTGGATATAGATACTCAAAAGAATCCCCATATATACTCCATTTAGATGTTACGAACTTCTTCGAGGGGGGGAGGGTTGATAAGTCGGAGTTTAAAGATGTTAAATTTAAAGCAGATATTTTGGAATTAAATTTCCAAGTTAGATATAATAACATGTTCACTAATTCGCAATACTTTCATATCGCTTCATGTGTCACAGTTGAAGGTGCGCCCACACCGGCAACAAATCATATCAACAACAATATTGACAACAATGGACGCAACAATGTTTGTGTTGCTACTGATACGATGATGTCGATATGTTGGTATGGCGCTGTAAGTGATATGTTGGTACGACTGGTGTCTGTAGATGTCGACTGCGATGTTTAGGTCAATGTTTACAACTTGCTTCCGACATTATTTCGCAACACTTTTTCAATTTTGTAATGGAAAGTTGGTGTCAGGAGAGGCAATCGGCAGTAAAGTTTTCAACTAAAGACAAACACGCAACTCCAAGAAGGAAATGAGAAACACTAGTTCAATATAATATTGAGATAGTCTGCCGAGTACAAAAGAAAACTGTTTGTATCAGGATTAAAAGTTTGAGCCAAAGACAAACCAACCTCCTGGAAATGGGTGTTAAGCTGATGAGGATAAATGGAAAGGTTGGTGTCATGAAAGACACTTGGCCGTAAAGCTATGTCAATTCCAAACTCAAAGAAACAGCGACTCAAAATCGACCTGAAGAAAGCTGTCCAGAAAAAGTGAACATGACTGGTGTTAGGAAGGCCATGCGGCTGTAAAACTTCCAAGCAGAATGTGAAACAACGTTCTCAAATAATAATGAAAAAGCTACCATTAACGTAGAAGAGATAGGTACTATGCCTGTAGGAATTCTAATTCATATTGCGAAGTAGAAAGATTAGCATACCAGTGCGTAAGTAAAGTGATTAGGCGAAATTCTTCAGTAAATTAGTTTTTTGTCTAGCCAGATTAGAATGTAAGAAACGAAATTCTTATTCCTTAAAGCGAAAAGAAATATTGCAATAATGTTATCATCAATATAATTAAAACTGCTAACACAAGTTTCAAGTTTTTCTTGACTAGATATTTCATTTAATCTTTCAATTACGTTGCAGCGTAGGTGCAAAGAGGTACTCCATGAGTTCCATGAAGAGACAATACTGTCTCATTCATTAGTAATTACTAATAAAATAACACGCAATTGATTAGATAAATTAATAAAAAAAACTACGATTCTATAATGAGGTTTGCCAATAATGTCTACAAGTAGTATAAGAAATGCAATTAAGTTTTTTTTTTTTTTTTTGGGGGGGGGGAGTTTAAGAGTCAACACTTACCCTTTTGGAGTAGGGGTGGGTGGACACAAACAGGCTGAGTATTCAAAATATCTCATAATCTATGTCAACCACTAATTATTCTCAACATTAATAAAAAAATAAATAAATAAATAAAAAGACAATGTAGATTCCCTAAGGAACATGCAACACTTCATAAAACTACGGTTTGATTTTATGAAACCTTATGAATGAAGAAAAGAGCAGTATGTGGCGGTTGCTACTTGATCTATTATACGCGCAAGCACGCAAACACAACCCAGGAAAGTATGTATTAAAATCATAAACACACAGTAATATATTAGTTGAAAAAGTTTACTTCACTAAAGGTAACGGGCATAAGAAATCTACATATTACGACAAAACAAGGTAGAGAAAATATTGCATATCTCTCAATCATTTTACTTGGACGGGACACACACACATTAGGCAGGAATTCCTAAACAGACATACTGCATATGCGCGCGCGCACACACACGCACACACACACACACACACACACACACACACACACAGTCTATAAATTCCTTCATGGTTGTGACAGGATAATAAGGAAGTACTTTTTTAGTGTAAGAGTAGTTGATAATTGGAATTCGCTAAGCGAGGAGGTAGTTAATGCTAACTCAATCCATAGTTTTAAGGATATGTATGGTAAGTATCACTAAGTACAAAATGGAACCGATCAGGAGACGAGAAGATACGAGCTTTAGGCTCTTCCTATAAGCACAATTAGGTAATCACACACACACACACACACACACACACACACACACACACACACACACACACACTTTCAGAGCCATCTAGTGGTTGTTCATGAAAACTTAGGTAACTTTATTCTCAAGTCAGTCGTAAATCTACTCCAGAAGTAGGAATGTCAACAGAATTTTCAGCTTAAGAAATGGCCATTGAAATTCTCTTAAAGTTAGAGAATGGAGGTTAAAAAAAAAGTAAACCAATGATCTCATTGACATTCTCTCTCTCTCTCTCTCTCTCTTCTCTCTCTCTCTCTCTCTCTCTCTCTCTCTCTCTCTCTCTCTCTCTCTTTCTCATATATATATATATATATATATATATATATATATATATATATATATATATATATATATATATATATATATATATATATATATATATATATATATA
>JAXCGZ010004820.1:17500-25000 GCA_037179515.1 Halocaridina rubra | reverse complement strand
CAAGCTAATCATTTTTTCTTAATGCCATAAGGGTTTTTTCATAACACATTATCTTCCGTCTTACTTATTCGTAGTTAAAGCTTAATGGTCTTCAATGAAAGACAGAAGCAAGGGACAGTGATAGCACAAAGCGAGACTATATATTTACCACATAGTTGGAGCCCAAACCCCCTATCCAATACACATGGACTCGATAAGCTCCAGACAGTTGTAAGATGGCATCCCCAACTTTGCAAACAAGACTTTATTTTATTTCCAGGTGTACCAAACCCAATTCAAAACACTATAGGAAATAATAATGCTGTCACTCTTGACCAGTACATAGCTAGCACCATTGAGGAATTCAACAGACAGCTGAATGAGTTAATATCGAACACTAATTCCCCTGAGGACGATCGGAACAGCTATTCGGGTCTTGAACCCACCGGTGAAGCCATGGGATTGGCCTTTAGCCCTACAGCAGGCGTCAATAACAACATGATTCTTTTAAGTCATTTCATTCTACCCGAACAGCCTTTAAATGCCTCAACTCTCTGCCTCTGGATGAAAGCAACTTGCTGGAATGAGTACAACCTCATCCTATTCATAAACCAGTTTACCTTAGGACGTAAGTATCCCTCAGGAAAAATATTATTCATTTCATTGTATATATGAACAGAGGTCAGCTACTAAGAAACAATGGAACGAGAAAGTTCTGAGAACTTTCGGACTGCATTAGCCTATCTTCAGAACAAAGAGATGGACTAACATACAGTTTGAGAGATCTCAGTACTCCATCGTTTGGTCTTCCTTCGTAGCCTACCTTTTTTTTCATGTGTGTGTCGCGTGTTTATATTTTAAGATAAGATTTATGATAGATATTGACCTTTAACTTTTACCTTCTCCTCCAATTATCCTTCGTGAAAGTAGAAGTACTTTTAGCATATTAGCAGATAACGAGTGTCTTTCTTTACACAGTTAACGAAGGAACACTATACGTCTATTTGAATCCCACTTACGAGGCTTTCAACTTAACTTCGGTGCTGCATCAATGGATTCATTTCTGCCTCATCATAACGGAATCTGGATTTGACCTCTTCCATAATGGCCAAAAAGTTGAGACTACCAAATATCTTAACTCAGATGCCATTTCAAAAGATGAAATCCCCTCGGGATTTGTCAACATAACATTGTCCACAAGTGATTATTTTTTCGGTCTCTGTGGCTACTTAGCTGATCCTTGGATGTTTCCAAGAGCACTTACTCTCATGGAAATTAATGATATTCGTTCTGGAAAAGCCACCGAGATTCGACCTCAAGGATCAAAGTTAACTGTGGACTTCATTTCGTCTCCTCAGCAAGAGAATGTCATAACTTCCTTTTCATATAGTGAACTCCTAAAACCAAACTATAATTTCATTCTTTTTGTCTCTTCCTCAAAGCTCACTTACTTTGCAGCGGTTGAGATCTGTTCTGGTTACGGCGGTACTCTACCTACATTAGAACACCAAGAACATAAACAAATGTTGCTTGAATATATGCTGAAGGGTGGCCTGACTTTTGATATTTGGATTGAACTCTCTAATTGGACGCTAACATCAGAATATCAAGACGGTATGTGTCCAATGATAAATAGCATTTATAGAGATGAACTGACTTTTCTAAGGTGGCCTTGCAACAAGACCTGCATGGTCTTTCATTGCTTCGTTCCGAGAATTCAATATGTTACACTGAAAGGAAAAGGTGTGGGCAGTGACAATACTTTCGTCATAACGGAAGACTACCGAGGCTCTGGAAGAATCGCTCTGGAAGGATTGCAAGAACGCAGGGGCCAGTGGAACGGTCACAACTTTCAAATAAAAACCACGTTTGATGAAGTTCTCTACGAAAAATCATCTGAGAAGGATCACATCATAGGACGCCAAGAGTGGCATAACCTGAAATATGATACAAAGCTCAATTTAAGCCTGTCCACATGTAGCCACGATGAATTCTCTTGTGGGAATGGCGAGTGTATTCCTCTGTCTCTGAGATGTGACGGCATAAATGGAGACTGTCGGGACTATACGGATGACGACACCAGCTGCATGCAGTTCTTGGGCCCTCCGAAGACTTATTCTCGTCTCACCTCTCCTCTCGATGCAAGAGTTTCAGTCAGCATTGATCTAGCCTCTGTTAGATCTATAAATGTTAATGAAGATAGAATTCAGGTACGAGTTTTTTTTAATTTAATTTACTTACACATAACATTTGGATTCGCTGGGATCTTAGGATTGAAACTGTAGGCATAAAATTTTGTTTAATGCGTTTTGTGTACTACCATGCAAAAACTGTTACGTAATTTTTACACAGGCATTCTAAAACACGTGGGACAGCTTAAAACTTCAGCCTATAAATAACCTCCAGGATAAAGGTATTAGTAACCAAATATCATATATGCAGAAGACTTACAATTCTATTCTGATTTGTTGGTCTCACACCTAGGTTGTCTTGGGCGTAACTCTCCGTTGGCGAGACGAACGTTTGGTCTTTTATGACCTTCGTCAGAATGGGATCCTTCCAAACCTCCTGCCGGAGGAATGTTACGAACTCATCTGGTATCCCTTCCTGCAAATACAACAAGCCGAATTTGACGACAATCGCCGTCTGGCAACTGGAAAAAATCACTACAACATCAATCTCTTTCCTCGTAGCCAGGGAACTGTGTCTCAGATAGATAGCTATGAAGGTGTGGTGAGAATTCGATTCCATCTTAGATATTAGATATGAAAAACATCATGGTATAACTCTGCATGTAAGATAATTATCTAAGTTCAATCCATTTAGTCTATTAACAACTGATAAATCATTGCAAGGCATTTAAACTCACAAAGGTCAACACGAGGGCTCGACCTTGAGACCTTTCAGATCTCGGAGTGAAAGTGTAATATGCCGACGACCGGCTCTTACATTTTCAGCTGTGGCTCATGCCTCCAGATTCTCTGAACTTTAAAGGCTGGTAATATCTGCTTAAATTTTATTTCTTTGCAGCTTACATGTATAAAGGAAGAGAAGTGGACTTGCAAATTAACCTTGCCGTATACCTGTCCTTTAGATGTCCATTTGACCTTGCTGCTTTTCCATTTGACGTTCAAGTAAGTAAATCTTCATTATATCTAAAAGCATATTCAATCCTCACAATAGCAGTTTTGTCAACATTAATAAGGATAAGCAAGAAGGATATTAGGAAACAATACTTTCTGTAGGAAATATTATTTTTTTTTAATTACAAATAATGACCTAATCTCCGAAGCATTTTCTATTCCCTATACTGTCATAAAGTCGCTTTGCTATGTTAGAACCTCTAGATATTTGATTTTTCCACTCACCTGCAACGCTTTAAGTGCCGTAGTGCACTTTGCAGTTAATATCTGTTGGTGAGGAGGCTTATATCAGCATCACTATTTTATTTCAGATATGTATTTTAGAGTTTTTCCACACAACTGCAACTTGTAGGTACTGGAGTGCCCTTTGCAGTCAGTTATTTGTTAGTGAAATGGCTTATATCAGCATCTCAAACTCTATTTAGCTCTGAATTTTAGATATTTCCTCATAGCTGCAACTTTTAAATAGTGAAGTGCGCTTTGCAGTCAGTTATCTGTTGGTGAAAAGGCTAATATCAGCATCTCATATTCTATTTAGATATGTCTGCTCACGGTAGAACTACAAGGACCAGGGAAACCTGAAATAAACATAGAAGATCTTAATGTCACTGGCGGCGACACGTTGCTCCCAGCCTACAGAATGGCGTCTCTGCGGTGCAAACCAGCAACCAAGGAACCTGTTCGTATCCTGTTTCTGAATTAAATTAATTAGTTACAGTACTTATAAGCTGGTTATTCGTTGATTAAGTGAATTAAAAAGATAAAAAAAATAGAAAGGATACGAGACAGAAATTCGCAAAAATTCAGTAAGAAATTCGCTAAGACTTAGAGGAACTGAGAACTAGTTTAAAAAATAAATAAGAATAAATGATTCAATGTAAATACGTTTTGATTGATGAAACAACAAAAAGTAGACTAGATATATGTCTGAACTATAAGATAATCTCGTGAGTAGATATAAGATTAAGAGAATCTTTTATGTATTGAGAGATTCTTACGATGTATTACGAGATATATATGTCTTGAATATCTTGTCCAGGTGAGCAGTGTCGAGCTGGCAATCTTGCTGGAGAGGCGTGGAGAAGCCTTCCTGAAGTCGGCCATCGGGCCTTGTTTGATTCTGGGACTCCTGGGTCACCTCTCTTTTCTGGCATTTCCCGTAGATGAATTCAACGAGAGAGCTTCAACCTCTCTTTCTCTTCTTATTGTTGTGGCTTCTCTCTTTTCCCAGGTAAAACAGAATTTTTTTCCTGTATAGACAGTACAGACATCACCTCATTTTTCCTTTTGTCGAGGTATTTTTGCAATACCTGTTATTTCTATCGTATTTGGACTGATTAAATAATTCACTATATCTAATGACAAAGTTATAAATAATCAGAATTGTACGTAAACATTGTGAAATTTTTCATAGATTTTATGCCTGATTTCTTAATTCAATATAATACTAAATTCAAACGACTAAAGTATACTCTTTAGTATGTCTCGCATAGATGAATACCTTGAACATAATTTACTATAAATGCATGTAAATATGCAATAATCCCCCTTATATGGGGTGTGGCTGTATAAAAACAAAAAATATGACTCTTTGTGGAAGGAAAAAAAAATTCCAGTGTCCTGAGCGGATCAATTGTCTTCATATCACCCTATTCCCTGAGGCCTCCTCTGTCACACCGCACACCTTTACATCCTCTCTCACCACATCCATAACTCTTTTCTTTGACGTACCTCTCCCCCTCCCGCCTGGCAGCTCCATCCTCGCAGCTTTTCTTTCCAACGTACTCCTCATCCCATCTCACTACATGCCTAAACTATCTTTGTAAATATACTGAGTGTCATTCAATTTTACAAGATCTAGATAGCAGTGTTGTGAATAACCTTAACTTTAGTTACTTTCAAATGAGACTAATCTCTTCAGTTTTTCACGATGTAAGGAATACTAACTTCATTTGGTTTTATCTTCTACTGTTTCATTTTGACTTGAGACCAGAGAACTATTTACTATAAATGCTTTCAGATTCCACTAATCCATTCATCTTTGCATGACACATACAGCTCTGACAGTTTATTCATCTCAAATTGCGTATTTTTTTTTATATTTCTTACCCAAACAGCATTTAAATAGCATTCCACTAATCTCTTTGTCTTTTGTACGACTCAGAAAGTTGAGTCTAACAGTTTATTCATCTCAGGTTAACTAAAATTCCCTATAGTGCTTAACCGAACAGCATTTAAATGCCAGTTAGTATGGTTATGTTTACATGATCTCTATAGTTCTAACCATTACCTACACACATATACATAGCCTCATTCCCCCTTGCAAAGTGGGTGGCCGAGTTATGAAACATGCATTCACTCCTCTTAGCTCCCTCTAATCTCTGGTACTATTATATCCCTCAGTCCGTCAGCAGCTTACCTGAATCGGCAACCTCGAAAGCGATAGACGAATGGTTTTTCTACTTCATTCTCCGCTTCTTCTTGTTCTTCCTCGCCCAATGTGTGGTTGAGTACCAGAGGAGAAGACTCATAAAAAGACAGAAATCTCAAGTAACACAAGACGTTCGCCAGGCTTTGATTGCTGATAACTTGGGAATGAAAAACTCGTCAGATATCAAGATGAGAAATGAAGCTCTTGACAGAATTATGGAATATCCCGTTCATAAAAGTATCAGTGAGATGGGCCCTGAGAACCACGTGCCTTTGCAAGGAGGTTGGACACAGAGGCAATCTCCCCATGACAACTTGTCTCTAGTGCAGACCTCTAGAGTGAATATGGCTTGCTTTGCTCTGGGAATCGTCATGGACTGTCTCTTCGTTTTGATCTTTTGCTATAACATAAACTCTCAGAACTCAAGCAAAAGAGAGGAGTTTGCGAGTTATCATCTGTGTTTCATTCATTGAGCGTCTTTAGATAAACTAAACTCGCCTGAACGAACTTAATCAAGATGAAAGTCACGTGGTAGTGAATTTGTAGCCTTTTTAAATTTCACTCACGCATTATACTGTTATCAGTGCATATCCTCAAAAGTAAACTGCTACACCTGAAATATTATGATTGATAGTATCAGAGGCTTTACAGCCTCTTGAGATATTTTTTCTTCTTCTTCACTTTTTGCCCTTAGCCTTAAGCCATTTTTATATGGGGTCGCTGTTTCTTGCTAACCTTTTCACACCTTTTCCTACCTCTAATATCCTGTTTCTAGGCCCCTTATCCCGCATATCATTTGCTATATTATCCTGGAGGATATTTTTTTTCTTTTCATTATATTCATTACAGTTGAAACAAAAATTGAGATAAAAAAAAATATTTTTTTTAAATGTTGCTTCCGTGATTTGAACCATCAAATCCACAATTTCAATTCTCAAAGGCAGATATTTTTTTACATTTTTAATGCAAAGAACTGTACAATAGCATCCAGACTGAAATATCAAAGTACTATCTTAAGAAAACGCTTACAAATACACACATAAACTTAAGTAAGATTAACTCTACAGCCGTAAAAATACATTTATGTATTGGTAAACGATAAAGCTAAATAAATTCATAGCTTTAAGGAGAGATAAGGTATAATTTCAGGAAATTACGAAATATAAAAAAAAAAAACGCTTAAATATGCAAATATATTCAACCGAAAACCCACACCCCTTTAAAGGCACCAGAATAAAAAAAAATGAAGAAAAAAAATGGAATTGAATTAGCAGGTCCTTACCATACGCTGAGAATCCAGTCTCATGTGTCAGCTGCTTCCGGCAAGGCAGGGCAAGGCAAGAAATAAATAAATAAAAAAAAAACAAATAAAAATAAAAATAAAAATAAATAATTTCCCAGTAAAATCCATATTCCATTCAACGCAACTTTTATCATTATTTGTCGAGTATTCCAAACTTTGGGAGACGCGGGAGTTCAGTGGTACAATTCGTGAGACGGGAAAGGACGATTGTGGGTTCAGTCCCACACGGGGAGCTAGGAAGGGCATTTAGCCTTGATCCCCCAGCTCAAACCAGTCCATCCCCATTCGAAGGGGAACTTATTGTGACGAATAAAAGTTTTATATCACAAACTAGCTTTTTTTCTACTAAGGACTAGGATGGCACCTTTTTGGCAAGTGTGATCGCTATCCTAAGTGAATGCTCTTGATAATCTCAAAATATGACGGGTCGCGAACCCTCGACCTGATGACTCAAAGTCGCGAGCTCTACCACTTTGCCTTCGTGACCATTGAAAAGTACATGCATTAGGAAACATCTCTGCTAGCTCCTTAGAACAAGAATAGAAAAATATTATTGAATATCTCTTCATGTGAACGCCGTGAGTTCGAGTGGTAACGCTCGCGACATTGATTCGTCAGGTCGTGGGTAAGAGGCCCACCACAAT
>JAXCGZ010004820.1:2500-12500 GCA_037179515.1 Halocaridina rubra | reverse complement strand
AGTGGCGGCAGTAATTCTTCAGGACCCATAGAGTCAGATAGGTGTACTAGCGATCGTAGAAATGGAAGTGGGAAAAGCTCTCAGGTCAAGAGCCTAGGTAAGTCTCCCAAGGTCGGAGCAACCCATCCTCCGGATAAGTCTCGTTCTCTCGTAATTGTAGGGGATTCACTATGCAGATATGTAGACAGGAAACTCAGGCATAGAGTTAGAGGAAAATATTTTTTCCCTGGAGCAGGTATGAAGAAGGTGGGTGAGTCAATAAATAGCTGGATTGAGAAAAAAGATGTTGTTTGTTTGATAGCTGGTGGAAATGACGTGCAGGATGGTAGAAGTGAGGAGCTGATTAGGTTGTATAGACAAGCCCTGGATAAGATCAGGAAAAGGGGTGCAGTACCTGTGATGTGTGGTATTCTCCCTAGGCTTAGCCAAAGTTCGGAATGGTGGTCTCGAGCTATAGGAGTAAATGCTAGGATGGAAGTTAAAAAGATAGTTAGAGAGTCGAAAAGAAAATACGAAGTTCGAATAGCAGGAGAAGCTAAAGAAAATCCTAAAGGGTTTTATCAACATTATCAAACAAAATTTAAGGAAAAAGTCGGACCAATTGAAGTAGCCAATGGCCATATCACAGATGACGATAAAGTGATGTGTACATGTTTAAATGATTATTTCTTATCTGTATTTACAAATGAAAACTTGGAAAATATTCCGGAAGTAGAATCCATTTACAGAGACAGTCCCGATAATATACTTAGTTCAATAAATATTACGAGAGAGGAGGTAATAAAAGAAATAGATAAATTAAAGGCTCATAAATCTCCGGGACCTGATGGAATATATGCTAGAATATTAAAGGAATGCAAGGAAGAGCTTAGTTGTCCTCTAACTGCATTATTTAATAATTCAATAAAATTAGGATCGGTACCCATGGAGTGGAAATTGGCAGATGTGGTACCAATATTTAAAAAAGGAGAACGTGTTAAAAAGAATAATTATAGGCCGGTAAGTTTAACGTCAACAGTGGGTAAGATTCTAGAATCCATAATTGCAAATAAAATAAGGGCACATCTAGAATTACACAGACTGATAAAACTTTCACAACACGGGTTTCTTAAGGGTTTTTCGTGCCTTACAAACTTACTGTCTTTTTATTCAGAAGTTTACGAGGCAGTAGATTGTGGCAAAGAATATGATACAATATATCTAGATTTTAGCAAAGCTTTTGATAGAGTTCCTCACAAAAGATTAGTTAAAAAGCTGGAAGCTCATGGTATAGGAGGAGCTGTGCTCAGATGGATCAAACAATGGTTAAAAGACAGAAAACAGAGGGTTTGCATAAATGGAGAGAAATCAGAGTGGGGCTCGGTTACAAGCGGGGTACCACAAGGCTCGGTACTGGGTCCTCTATTATTCATCGTATATCTAAATGATCTGGATTCGGATATCAGTAGTAACCTAAGTAAATTCGCAGACGACACTAAAATAGGTAGAACTATAAATGGAAAAGAAGACATTCATGCTTTACAGGAAGATCTAAATAGATTATCTGAATGGTCGGACAAATGGCAAATGGAATTTAATGTTGAAAAATGTAAAGTAGTTAAAATGGGTACTATAAAAGACAATACTAGTTATAAGCTAAATAACCATGAAATCATGAGTTCTCAGTGTGAAAGGGATTTGGGAGTTCTTGTGAGTAGTAGTCTTAAGCCAAGAGAGCAATGCACAGCAGTCAGAAATAAAGCAAACAGAAAATTAGGATTTATCTCAAGAAGCGTCAGCAATAGGACGGAAAAAGTTATTTTGCAGCTCTATCTTGCATTAGTTAGGCCCCATTTAGATTATGCTGTGCAATTCTGGTCACCCTATTATAGAATGGAAATTGAATCCTTGGAGAGAGTGCAACGAAGAATGACCAAGATGATACACAATATCAGAAATCTACCATATGAGGACAGATTAAAAAAACTTAATCTACATTCTCTAGAGAGGCGAAGAGTTAGGGGGGATATGATTGAAGTGTATAAATGGTTTAAAGGGATTAACAAGGGAGATATTAATAAAGTTTTAAAAATTCATGATCAAACCAGAACTCGTAATAATGGATTTAAGCTTGATAAATTTAGGTTCAGAAGGGAAATTGGTAAAAATTGGTTTGGTAATAGAGTAGCTGATGCATGGAACAAGCTTCCTAGTAGGATAGTAAATGCCAATACCTTAGACACCTTCAAATGTAGATTAGATAGACATATGACAGAGGTAGGGTGGGTATGAATAGGTTAGTGCTTATTAGAAAAATCATAAAAAGAAAAACAGAATAAATAAGTAGAGTAGAATAGAATAGGTTAGACATGCTGAAAATACAATTAAAAAATGGAGCTGCCTCGTGTGTGCCAGTAGGCATGTTGCAGTGTCCTCTATTCTTATGTTCTTATGTTCTTATGTTCTAAGTCTTCTGTCGGGAGAATAATATAGGTTTTATAGACGAGTGGGATCACTTCACTAGTCGTAAGCATATGTATGCAAGGGATGGAGTGCATCTTTCTAATTCAGGTGTCTCGGTATTGGCTGGTATGATAGACAGAGAGGTAGGGGGGTTTTGTTAGATACAAATAATGAAATGAATAATACTTGTGCAGATAAATTAGTCAGTAAGGGTTCAGTAAATAGTGGGTCAAATAACTGGGAGTCTAAGGATAATAACCATTTGTTACATAGAACAAATATTAGCAAAAAGAATAGCCACAGGAAGGGTAAAGCTAGAGAAATTTTAAAAGTATATTATACAAATAGCCGTAGTTTAGGTAAAAAGATAGAAGAACTGAGAACCATAGTATGTAGTGAGAGACCGGATATAATATGCATTAGTGAAAGTTGGATTAATTTAGAAAGCAAACACCTTAAAGCTGAGTACATACTTACAGGATATAAACTTTATAGTGCGGATCGCAGTGCAGATAGAAGAGGGGGAGGGGTAATTATGTATATTAAAGATAGCCTCAGAAGCTGCATTAAGCCTGGAATTAAGACAAATGTAAATTCAGAACCTTATGGGTTGAAATTAAAAATAATATAGAAAGTCTAGTTGTAGGAGTAGTCTACAGATCACCTGATCTAGATAATATAGAGTCGCAAGTTATATACGATGAAATTTCTAAAGTGACCAGGTCAAATAGAGCTTGCATTGTAGGCGATTTTAATTTTAGAAATATTAACTGGGAAACCATAACAGGTGATAGTAGCTCTAAGGAGTTTTTGGAAGTAGTAGAAGACAATTTCCTTTCTCAGCATGTACTTGAAGCAACACGGGGGGTGAATATACAAGATTTAGTTCTTAGTAACAGAGAGAATATGGTTACAAATTTAGAAGTTGGTGAACCATTGGGCAACAGTGACCATGATTCCATTAGATTTAACATAATTTTCAAGGAAACTAGAAAGGAAAACAAGAATATTGTTCCAAACTTTAGAGCAGGAGATTTTGAGGGCTTAAAAACTAAATTATCTAATGAGGTATGGAAAGGGATTTCTGGGGGTACAGATGTGGGTAGTTAATCCAGCAGGTCAGGTGGCAGGTAGCGGATTACCCCGAAATTTGAGTACCACATGCCAAGTATTATCACAAGATAAGATCAATACATTAAATTCTCTCACAGGAAAGAACAGCAGTCCGTCAGTTAATATAAATTTGGATGAGGAATATAACAATTTTGTCATGACTCTTAAGAATAGTTAGAGAGACTATATTCCCATGAAACATTGCAGATCAAGAAAAAATTAACCTAAATGGATGAACAATAGAATAAAGAATCTTATAGGTATTAAAAGAGGAATATACAGGAAACTAAAAAGAGGTGAAGAGCATCTGAGGCAGCAATATATACAGTTAAACAGGGAAGTTAAAAAGATAGTTAGAGAGTCGAAAAGAAAATACGAAGTTAGAATAGCAGGAGAAGCTAAAGAAAATCCTAAAGGGTTTTATCAACATTATCAAACAAAATTTAAGGAAAAAGTCGGACCAATTGAAGTAGCCCATGGCCATATCACAGATGACGATAAAGTGATGTGTACAAGTTTAAATGAATATTTCTTATCTGTATTTACCAATGAAAACTTGGAGAATATTCCGGAAGTAGAATCCATTTACAGAGACAGTCCCGATAATATACTTAGTTCAATATATATTACGAGAGAGGAGGTAATAAAAAAATAGATAAATTAAAGGTTCATAAATCTCCGGGACCTGATGGAATATATGCTAGAATATTAAAGGAATGCAAGGAAGAGCTTAGTTGTCCACTAACTGCATTATTTAATAATTCAGTAAAATTAGGATCGGTACCCATGGAGTGGAAATTGGCAGATGTGGTACCAATATTTAAAAAAGGAGAACGAGTTAAAAAGAATAATTATAGGCCGGTAAGTTTAACGTCAACAGTGGGTAAGATTCTAGAATCCATAATTGCAAATAAAATAAGGGCACATCTAGAATTACACAGACTGATAAAACTTTCACAACACGGGTTTCTTAAGGGTTTTTCGTGCCTTACAAACTTACTGTCTTTTTATTCAGAAGTTTACGAGGCAGTAGATTGTGGTAAAGAATATGATACAATATATCTAGATTTTAGCAAAGCTTTTGATAGAGTTTCTCACAAAAGATTAGTTAAAAAGCTGGAAGCTCATGGTATAGGAGGAGCTGTTCTCAGATGGATCAAACAATGGTTAAAAGACAGAAAACAGAGGGTTTGCATAAATGGAGAGAAATCAGAGTGGGGCTCGGTTACTAGCGGGGTACCACAAGGCTCGGTACTGGGTCCCCTATTATTCATCGTATATCTAAATGATCTGGATTCGGATATCAGTAGTATCCTAAGTAAATTCGCAGACGACACTAAAATAGGTAGAACTATAAATGGAAAAGAAGACATTCATGCTTTACAGGAAGATCTAAATAGATTATCTGAATGGTCGGACAAATGGCAAATGGAATTTAATGTTGAAAAATGTAAAGTAGTTAAAATGGGTACTATAAAAGACAATACTAGTTATAAGCTAAATAACCATGAAATCATGAGTTCTCAGTGTGAAAGGGATTTGGGAGTTCTTGTGAGTAGTAGTCTTAAGCCAAGAGAGCAATGCACAGCAGTCAGAAATAAAGCAAACAGAATTTTAGGATTTATCTCAAGAAGCGTTAGCAATAGGACGGAAAAAGTTATTTTGCAGCTCTATCTTGCATTAGTTAGGCCCCATTTAGATTATGCTGTGCAATTCTAGTCACCCTATTATAGAATGGAAATTGAATCCTTGGAGAGGGTGCAGCGAAGAATGACCAAGATGATACACAATATCAGAAATCTACCATATGAGGACAGATTAAAAAAACTTAATCTACATTCTCTAGAGAGGCGAAGAGTTAGGGGGGATATGATTGAAGTGTATAAATGGTTTAAAGGGATTAACAAGGGAGATATTAATAAAGTTTTAAAAATTCATGATCAAACCAGAACTCGTAATAATGGATTTAAGCTTGATAAATTTAGGTTCAGAAGGGAAATTGGTAAAAATTGGTTTGGTAATAGAGTAGCTGATGCATGGAACAAGCTTCCTAGTAGGATAGTAAATGCCAATACCTTAGACACCTTCAAATGTAGATTAGATAGACATATGACAGAGGTAGGGTGGGTATGAATAGGTTAGTGCTTGTTAGAAAAATCATAAAAAGAAAAATAGAATAAATAAGTAGAGTAGAATAGAATAGGTTAGACATGCTGAAAATACAATTCAAAAATGGAGCTGCCTCGTGTGTGCCAGTAGGCATGTTGCAGTGTCCTCTATTCTTATGTTCTTAATAGAGAGCATTAGTGAAGCTGTCTAATGCCAGCGTACGCTCGAAACACGGTACATTCTACGTACAGTATGTGCAAAGCCTGAGACCTCAGTTTGTGCATTTACAAAGAATTGAGAGTTGATCATTATTAATGCCTTTGTCAAAAGATTATAGGCTGTTCACTTAGTCTACGTACACTCTTTCATTATTGTTGTTGTTGTTGTTATTATTATTATTATTATTATTATTATTATTATTATTATTATTATTATTATTATTATTATTATTATTATTATTATTATTATTATTATTATTATTTTTATTTTTATTATTGTTATTATTATTATTATCATTATTATTATCATTATTATTATTATTATTAATATTATTAATATTATTATTATTATTATTATTATTATTATTATTATTATTATTATTATTATTATTATTATTATTATCATTATTATTATTATTATTATTATTATTATTATTATTATAATTATTATCATCATTATTATCAATAGTAGTAATAGTAGTAATAGTATTAGTATTATTATTATAATTGTTGTTATTAGTAATATTATTATTATTATTATTATTATTATTATTATTATTATTATTATTATTATTATTATTATTATTATAATTTTAGTTATTATTATTATTATTGTTATTATTTCCGTTATTATTATTATCAATATTATTATTATTATTATTATTATTATTATTATTATTATTATTATTATTATTATTATTATTATTATTATTATTATTATATATATGGTGGACTGGAATGGAGAGTAACGGAATGAAGATCAATACCCAAAGAGGTAAAACTGAGATAATGGTCATATCAAGAAACAAAGAACGGCTGCTAGACATATATATTGGTCAGGACAAACTTCACCAGGTTGACAACTACACCCATTTGGGGGTAAATGTCGGAAGTGAAAACATGCAGGAGGTAGAAATAAATAACAGAATTGCGAAATATAACAGAAATGTTGGGTTGATGTACCCTCTACTCCGAGATGCCAACATACCAATGAAGTGCAAAGTCACAATTTATCAAAGCATCTTAAAGCCGATATTGCTCTACGGATCAGAGACCTGGTCGCTCACAACGAAGACAAAATCAAAGCTGCAAGCGGCCGAAATGAAAGTACTCAGGCTAATCAAGAATGTTACAAGAAGAGACAAAATTAGAAATGAGTACATTAGGAATGAAGTGAATGTGCTACCCCTGCTGGATGATATAGAAAAGAGCAAGCTGCGGTGGTACGGACATGTAATGAGGATGGAAGAACATAGAAAACCAAAGAAGTACCTTATTTGGAAGCCGCAAGGGAAGAGGCCAGTGGGCCGACCAAGGAAAAGATGGCTGGAAGGTGTGGCGACAGCTTTGGAAAGGAGAGGAACGTCTCTGCGGGAAGTGGAAGAAAATAACTGGTACGAAGAACGAGAAGACTGGAGAGGGTTTCTAAGAGGAGTGCCAGCTGACAGACAGTAGTGTCTACCAGGCATCTTGGTGATAGGTGATAGGTGATTATTATTATTATTATTATTATTGTCATCACATTTATTATTATTGTTTTTTATTGAAAAAAATAAATAAATAAAATGTTTATATATATATATATATATATATATATATATATATATATATATATATATATATATATATATATATATATATATATATATAAATATATAATTACACACACACATATATATATATATATATATATATATATATATATATATATATATATATATATATATATATATAAATATATTATTACATATATATATATATATATATATATATATATATATATATATATATATATATATATATATATATATATATATATATATATATATATATATACATATATATATATATATATATATATATATATATATATATATATATATATATATATATATATATATATATGTATATGTATATATATATATATATATATATATATATATATATATATATATATATATATATATATATATATATATATATATATATATATATATATATATATATATATACACTACAGTACTTCAAAGTACCCGCATATTAAAGAATATATTAGTTGGATAATATTCTTTTGAATACCATAAAAGCATATTTTTCTGTACTGGAAAATATCTCATATTATTGCCTTATCTTCCATAGAAATAAAGCCATTATACATATTTTAATTCTAGAGCAAAGTCCTATTCTAATATGCGAAAGATTCTGCCCTGAGAGAGAGAGATTATTTTATTTTATTTTATTAATTTATTGCGCCAAGGCGTCAGACATTACATGAGTTCATACAAATAATGCTTCAAATGGATACAAAACCAAGAATTGAATATAGTTTACAGGGAGGTGTACACATTGATAAAACATTGCTGCATATTAACACACAACTCACAGTATGGCAGCACAGAGTACATTATATGCAAAAGTAAAGCTCAGAGAAACGCAGAATGCACAAACAGAATTATACAGCAACATACAGAAAATATATGTATAATTCATATAATTAATGGCCACCAAAGTGAGGATAACGAGCAAGAATAACATCAAGGTTGTCATCATTAAGTAAAAATGAGCAGATCTGTTTTAAGTTCTGACCTCGTGGTAAAACATCTCTCACTGTGGGGCACTGAAGACAATAGTGGTCAAGAGTGTTAGCATTAGGATGGTCGCATAATTTACAGGAGGTGTACTGTGGCATATCTAGAGTCTGGGAGACCTGCCATAAAGGCCGATACCCCATTCTGAGCCGAGCACTAACTACATTGTTTTTCCGCACCATTAACCCGCGTCTGCGATACTTGTAGCGACTGTGAAGAAAGCGATCATGGTGCTGTATGGACCCACTGTTGGCCCTCTCCGTGTCCCTGCGCTGGACCGTCATGGCAAACCCAGCTGAGTAGATGATGTTACGTAGGCATCGGAGGGAGGGCTCAGCGTCCACAGCATGCCCATCCAGCATACAGGCCGCCTTGGCAAGACGATCCGCTGTGTCGTTGCCAGTCAGCCCAATGTGGGATGGAGTCCATACAAACGACACAACAAGAGAAGCATCCCGAGCGGCCGCGAGGCGACATAGTATATCTCCCACAGCACGGCCACAGATAGGTCTTGGCGAGGATAGGGCTTGTAGGGCCGATTGGGAGTCACAAATTATTACCCCATTCACTCGTCGTCGAACAAGGAGAGTCACGGCATCCAAGATGGCATTCAGTTCACAGTAGGTGGAGCTCGACGAGGTGGGTAGTCTAAGGCCAATCCATGAATCAGCCGGCACAAGCGGCTCCATGGTGGGGGAAAACACAGCACATGCCGCCCTCCCATCTGCTTGCACAGAACCATCAACATAGACGTGGTGTGCTGCAGGGACAGACGTGGACACATCAGCGATAGTCTCCAGAGCTAACTGTCTCTGCAAGGGGGGATAGACATCCTTCGAGGTCGGTGTATATGTGACAGCGGGGAGGGGGACACGCCAGGGTGGTAAATCTGGGACAGCCGCCTGCACTGGCAGGTCGATGTCAAGGCCACGGAGAATGTCACTCACCACCCTGATAAGGTTATGACCTCCTGCTCGAAGTGGGAGCCTGGGTGCGTCTGGATCCAGGGACGTCCTCATGACAGCAGAGAAGTACGGAGCAAGAAAGGGGTAGTGAAGACACTTAACAGTAAAATAGGACACATTGGCATAAATCCTCTCCACAAGAGGGGGCAAGTTGAGCTCCAACTGCATACTCACAATACGGGTAGAGAGAGAACATCCCAAGATAAATCTCATGACTCGATTCTGGAACTTTTCAAGTGGCTCGAGAGCTGGTCTAGGAAGTTGACACAAGGCAGGAGACAGATAGTCAACCACTGACCGAAGTAGTAGGATGTAGAGGGTCCTCACCACTGGGATGGAGACTCCTGCAGCATTGTTGGCAAGCCACTTGACAGGTGCAAAGCGGGGCTCCAGACGGTCAAGAAGGCTCTTCACAAAGGGATGAATTCGTTGACGTGCAGGTATAGCTGGGGTGATCCGGACTGGTGCACCTAAATACGTGTACTGTGTGCAGTGAGGGATGACATTACCACCCATGGCGAATGCGGGCAGTGCTCTGCAGTTGCGTGAAGTAAAAATCCTGCTT
>JAXCGZ010004819.1:0-29342 GCA_037179515.1 Halocaridina rubra | reverse complement strand
GGTCTATAGTTGAGAGCCGTATCCCTCCTTCCCTTTTTGAAGATAGGTATCACATTTGCTTGTTTCCAGCATCTTGGAATCTCCCCCGACTCCAGTGACTCCTTAAATATGATACTTAGTGCCACTGATATTGTGTTTGCACATTTTTTAAGCACATGAGGGGATATGTCATCAGGACCTGTAGCTTTATGAACATCTAAATCCATCAGCGCTTTGCATACCTCTGTGGCTGTAAGGTTGATGTTCTCTAATACCGGCCCTTTAGCTTCTATCACTGCAATCTGAGGGGGTGGGGTATTTTCTACTGTAAATACTGACTGAAACTCCTTGTTCAATTCTTTGCAGATCTCTTCATCCGTCTCAGTGATGCTTCCATCCGCTCTCTTTAGCCTTAAAACCTGTTCTTTTACCTTCAGTTTTCCTCTGATAAAGCTGTGGAAAAGCTTGGGATTTTCTTTAGCCTTCCTGGTGATGTCCCTCTCATAATCTCTCTCTGCCTCTCTCCTTTTACTTAGGTAGTCGTTTCTTGCTCTTTTGTAGGTTTGCCAGGCATTTATGTTTTTTCTCCTCCTATACCTTTTCCAGCATTTGTCTCTCGACTCCTTAGCTCTTTTACACCCATCATCGAACCATTTCTCTCTGGCATGAATTACACCTACTTTGGTGACAGGTATGCAGCAATCTACTATCTTCCCATATTTCTCACAAAAGATGTCATACATTTCTTGTACAGATTTGTTGTAAAATAAGGTTCTCCAGTCAATAACTGCAAAAAGCTCATTCATTTTGACGTAATCTCCTTTCGGGTAGTTCCTCCTCATGTCCTCAGTGCCTCTACTCTCAGGAAGAATATCTTCAATGATATACTCCATCAACAACACACAGTGGTCACTCTTTCCAATTGGTGGTTCATACTCAATATTTTCAATATCCAACACATTATCTGTGAACACTAGATCAAGTAGTGATGGCTCATCCCCACCCCTGGCCCTTGTTGGTTCCATTACATGTTGGTGTAGGAAATTCCCTTGTACGCAATCTAGGAATCTTGCCCCGAATGAGTCCTCACCACTGTGTGGGTCAAGATTTATCCAATCTATCTCTTTATGATTAAAGTCTCCCATAATCAAAATCCTACATTTTTTCTCCCGTGCCATGTTAACAACTGAGTTTATGACTTCAATAGTACCTATATGACTTTCTTCATAAATTTCAAGCCTATTTTGGTTCCTTGGTGGGTTGTATACAACAGTTATTATAATGCTCTCTGACCCAGTATTTATGCGAACAACAAGAAATTCCCTGAACTCACTTTCTATAGCCAAGTTTATTTCTTCAACTTGAATCCTCTCACTTATGAGCAGTGCTATCCCTCCACCAGTCCTCTCAGATCTTTCAACCCTTAGTGTTCTGAAGCCCTTAGGAAAAACTGTGACACTGTTTATGTCCTCACTCAACTTAGTCTCTGTAATTGTTACTATATCTGCCTTACTGTTGTGAATCCTATCTTTTAATTCTACTGCCTTACCAGCTAATCCATCAGCATTTGTGTATAACAATCTTAATGAGGCCCCATCCCCTGATCTTCTGTCATTATCTTCTTTATCTCCCCTTTGTCTGGAAGTACTCTGTAACGAAAATTTTTCTTCTCTTCTTCAACTTCACAGTGTTGATCACCCTTTTTATTTTGTTATCTGCTGAGAGCAAGTCATCATTAAAATCACCAAGTATGTATATGGGTTTATGACGCACACAGATATTTCTGAATGTTTCTAGCAGATGATTGAATGAACTGGTAGGTGCTTTAGGGTGACGGTAAACACACCCTACAATGAAAGATGGAAGTTTCTGATATTGCACAGTGATCCATAAATCTTCGAGCTCCTCAGTTTTTTCTAAACCTGTGGTTATTTCTGATGCACTAAGATATTTTCTAACATAAATACAAACCCCACCCCCTCGGCCATGGTAATTGCGAAATATTTTAAACTCTGGGATATTCACATATTTATTTTCAGTTGTAGGAGGAAGCCAAGTTTCACTTACACAGAGGATGTCTATGTTGTAGTCTTTTGTTAGCATTATTATTTCCTCAAAATGAGCGAGCAGGGACTGAGCGTTCACATGTACTAATGTTACATTCTTACCATGTTTCATTGGGGTGGTATCCATAGTCATAGTTGTAGTTTCGACTGTGTGATTCTGCTGGGAATTCATCATTGTAGTGTGTTCTGGGGTTAGCCCATGGATCCTGGTGTCTGTACCTGCCGTTGGATGTGTAACGCTGGTTTGAGTACGTGCCGTGGTATGATCGGGCCTTCCCAAAGTTTGTATGCCTAGGTGAGTGTCTAGGGTTGTACGTACAATACATCAGATAATGTAAACTTTTTAATCTTGCCATTTGGTAACAACATTTTCAAGGCTACTTTGCCAAAACTAACTTCATTTAAAGAATGCCCATCACCTAATGCCACAGAAATTATTTCCCTATCACTATATTCTGTAAAAGAATTCTTATTATCAAACATGTGGCATGTGGCACCAGAATCTACAATCCATGTGTCAACCATGACATCTTCACCACAAGCTGACATAGCATGGGTTGCAAGCAACCCCACACTCTCATCACTTTCATATTTAGTTTCAGCACTATTGATTTTTCTTTAAATCTAGGCTTAGTAGGCCTAAAATTGCTTTTCAAAAACCAGCTATTATTTTTAATATGCCCTGGTTTACCACAGTTATGACACTTAAAAATATTCTTAGGCTAAGATTTCTTGGCACCATAGGCCTTTTCTTACTTGACATTGACATTTGAGCTACCACTCTATTTAGACAAACATTTTCTTTCCTCATGCAGTAACCTTTCAATCACAGTTTCTAATCCTGGTACTTTAGGACTGGCTTCCAGTGCTGTGACTAAAACATTACATGAATCTGGTAGGCTAGCTAAAAGATAAACTACTCTATCCTCTTCTATAATAGGACCTCTAAAAGCAGATAGTTCATCAAATATATTTCATAGTTTTTATATAATTCTGTACTGAACTGCCTTCTCTTAACCTTCAAGAAAATAGTTTTCTACGTTACTGCAAATTATTACACCATGTTTTCTTCTGAAACTGGTTACAAAGTTTTTCAAAACTTCTTGGGTATCTTTTGGATCACCAATCATATAAAGTAATTTTGTATTAATGGCTAATACAATAATAGACAATGCTTTATTTATCCTAACAACATATTATCTGTAATTAGGAGTGTCTGATGAATCAGAGACAGTCTCAGTTCCCTTTACCAGGCCCCAAACATCTTCTCTAATGAGGGCCATTTAACCTGAACTTTTCAGGTAGCATAATTAGTGCCATCCAGAGGCACTGTGACACTTTTCAAATCGGCCATCTTAAAAACTTAAGGCACTTGAAGACTTACCACAATTCACTAGGCCAGGCTAGTATATGGGTTACTTTACCATCGAAATCTAATTGTTAGCCTAGGGTGCCACCAATTAAAGGTAGGCTAGGAAATCATTCAGAACAGCTTCCACTTAACACCTCAGATTTTGTCTTCATTTCTTCTTTTCTCGGACAAACTATGATCCATGGATCTGCAGCAACCTGGGACCATAGCCTAGCGGGTATAAAACCTATATATTCTATAAATACATAGTAATTCAAGAAAGATTTAATGAAACGTCCTTCAGCCCTTTTTGTTTACTTCATTCTCAAGACGCTGAAAAGCAACTACAAAAATGGGAAATTTTTAATTTGTGAAAACAATGTCTTCTTGCAGACAATATCAGCAAAAGATTAATATTTTTTTTTATAAAGGATGTATAAATAATATATCTTCAACATTACTTACTTCCTTCTAAGTATGTTTTTATCCATTCCAAAACATTTCCATCTATTCATGCCATTTCTTTCAGCTTCTTCATAAGTCTCCCCTGTGTGACCGTATCAATTCCTTCTGGAAATCTAGGATGCAATCCACCCAGCCCTCTCCTTCCTGTAAGATATGGCTTACCTCATCATAAAATTCTAATGATTTTGTTACTATTGAGCAACTTTCTCTGAAGCCATGTTATCTCACTGACAAAAAGTTGAAGGATTCAAAGTGAAGAAAAATTTATTTTCTTAATAGTTTCTCCATAACTTAGCTGGTCAAGAAAACAGGTCTATAGTTTAGAGCTGTATCCCTCCTTCCCTTTTTGAAGATAGGTAATATGATTCAAGCATCTTGGAATCTTCCCTGATTCCAGAAACTTTTAAAATGTGATACATAGTGCCGCTGATATTGATTTCGCGCATTTCTTAGGTACATAAAGGGATATATCATCAGAACCTGTAACTTTATGGGCATCTAACTCCATCAGCGCTTTGCATGCCTCTTTTGCTGAAAAGATAATGTTCTCTAATACCGCCCCATGAGCACCTATCTCTGCAATCTGAGAGGGTGGGATATTTTCTGCTGTAAATACTGGCTGAAACTCCTTGTTCAGTTCTTCGCTTATCTCTTCATTCGTCTCAGTGATGCTTCCAACTGCTCTCTTTAGCTTTAAAACCTGTTCTTTGACCTTCAGATTTCCTCTGATAAAGTAATGGAAAAGTTTAGGAATTTCTTTAGCCTTCCCAGTGATATCCCTTTCATAGTCTCTCTGCCTCTCTTCTTTAATTAGGTAATCATTTCATGCTCTTTTGAAAGTCTGTCAGGCATTTATGCTATTTCCCTTCCTATGCCTTTTCCAGTATTTGTTTCTCCACTCCTTAGCTCCTACACTTATTATTGAACCATTTCTCTCTGACATAAAAAAATCCTATTTTGGTGGAAGACTATGAAACAATCTATTCTTTTCCCATATTCTTCACAAATGATGTCGTACATTTCTTGTATTAGATTTGTTGTTAAATAAGGTCCTCCAGTCAATAACTGCAAAAAAGCACATTAATTTTGATATATTTATCTTTCGGATAGTTCCTCCTCGTGTCCTCAGCCTCTACTTTAAGGCAGATGTACTCCATCAACAACACACTGTGGTCACTCTTTCCAACAGGTGGTTCATACTCAATTTTTTCAAATTCCCACATATTATCTGTGGATACTATATCAAGTAGCGATGGTTCATCCCAACCCTGGCCATAGTTGGTTAAAGTACATATTGGTGTAGGAAATTCCCTAGTATGGAATCTAGAAATCTTGCCCGGAATGAGTCCTCCCTACTGTGTGTAATTAGCTAATTGTAGATATCTAATTGTACTTACGGGAAAGAGTCCCAAGCTCGTAGCTTCCCGTCTCCTGGTCAGTCCCCTTTTGTACTCAGTGATACTTATCATACTAGTGTATAAAAATATCGACTGAATTAGCATGATCTACCTCCTCATTTAGCGAATTCCAATTTTCAACTGCCGCATGTGTGATTACCTAATTGTGATTACCTAATTGTGTTTTCGAGAAAGAGCCCAAAGCTCATATCTTCCCATTTCCTTATCAATTCCATTTTGTACTTAGTGATACTTATCATACTTGTCCTTAAAACTATGGATTAAGATAGCATTAACTACCTCCTCACTTAGCAAATTCCAATTATCAACTATTCTTACACTAAAAAAGCACTTTCTTACATCCTGCAAAGAAGTTTTTTTACGAAGCTTCAAATATGACCGCTAGTTCTAGTGCGTGTGTGATTACCTATTTGATTACCTAATTGTGCTTGAGGGAAAGAGCCCAAAGCTCGTATCTTCCTGTCTCCTGATCGGTTCCATTTTGTACTTAGTGATACTTCTCATACCTGTTCTTAAAACTATGGATTGAGATAGCTTTAACTACCTCCTCACTTAGCCAATTCCAATTATCAACGACTCTTACACTAAAAAAGTATTTCCTTACATCCTGCAAAGATGTTTTCTTACCAAGCTTCAAACGATGACCTCTAGTTCTAGAGCCTGCCATATCAAAATATTGATCCATATCCACTCAACCATAACCATGAAGGAATTTAAAGACTGTCACTATATTCCCCCTCAATCTTCAAGCTTCGAATGATGGTAAGTCTAATTCATCATAACTGAGATTACGTATTTCTGGCACCAGTTTCGTGGCATGTCTTTGAACTTTTTCAAGCTTAGCTATTTGCTTTTTCAAGTGCGGATTCCAAAAGGGGGCTGCATATTCAAGTTTTGGCCTCATAGGTTACATAAATATTTCTGAACATTTCCTTGTCCATGTGCCTGAAGGCTACCCTTACAGTTGATAACAATGCATATGCTGCCCTTACTATAACATTTACATGTATTTCTGGAGACAAATATGACAGTATGATTACTACTAGATCTCTCTCATTTTCTGTCTCTTGAAGTTGTACTCCATCCACCGAGTAGTCAAGCTTGGGCCTTCTTGCACTTGTACCCATTCTCAATACCTCACATTTTGAAGTATTGAATTTCATTAGCCACTTTTCTGACCACTCATACAGATTATTTCGATCTTCCTGAAGTTCTCTACCATAGTTCTCGTTTCCTACTGTCTTCACAATCTTTGCATCATCTGCAAACATATTCATGAATGAAGTTACAGACTCTGGTAGTTCATTAACATATACAAGGAACAAAAGTGGCCCTAAAACTGAACCCTGTGGAACTCCACTACTAACTCTTCTCCATTCAGACACCGAGTGTCTTACTCTAACCCTCTGTTCCCTTCCTTCTAAGTAAGTTTTTATCCATTCCAAGACATTTCCACTTACTCTGTCCATTGCTTGCAGCTTCCTAATAAGTCTCCCATGTGGAACAGTGTCAAACGCTTTCTGGAAGTCTAGGAATATGCAATCTGCCCAGCCCTCTTTTTCCTGTAAGATTCGGCTTACTTCATCATAAGTTTGTTACTATTGATCTACCTTCTCTGAAGCCATGTTGCCTCACTGACAAAAAGTTGAAGGATTCCAAGTGAAGAGAGATATGTTTCCTTTGTAGTTTCTCCATAAGTTTGCAAACTATGCTGGTCAAGGAAACTGGTCTATAGTTCAGAGCCGTATCCCTCCTTCCCTCTTTGAAGATAGGTATCACGTTTGCTTGTTTCCAGCATCTTGGAATTTCCCCTGACTCCAGTGACTTTTTCAATATGATGCTTAGTGTCACTGATATTGAGTTTGCGCATTTTTTAAGTACATGAGGGGATATATCATTAGGACCGGTAGCTTTATGAACATCTAACTCCAACAGCGCTTTGCATACTTCTGTGGCTGTAAGGTTGATGTTTTCTAATACCGGCCCTTGAGCTTTTATCTCTGCAATCTGAGGGGGTGGGGTATTTTCTACTGTAAATACTGTCCGAAACTCCTTGCTTAATTCTTTGCAGATCTCTTTATCCATCTCAGTGATGCTTCCATCCGCTCTCTTAAGACTTATAACCTGTTCTTTTACCTTCAGTTTTCCTCTGATAAAACTGTGGAAAAGCTTGGGATTTTCTTTAGCCTTCCTGGTGATGTCCCTCTCATAGTCTCTCTCTGCCTCTCTTCTTTTACTTAGGTAATCATTTCTTGCTCTTTTGTAGGTTTGCTTGACATATATGTTTTTTCTCCTCGTATACCTTTTCCAGCATTTGTCTCTCGCCTCCTTAGCTCTTTTACACTCATTATCGAACCATTTCCCTCTGGCATGAATTACACCTACTTTTGTGACAGGTATGCAGCAATATACTATCTTCTCATATTTCACACAAAAGATGTCATACATTTCTTGTACAGATTTGTTGCAAAATAAGGTTCTCCAGTCAATAACTGGAAAAAGCTCATTCATTTTTATGTAATCCCCTTTTGGGATAGTTCCTCCTCATGTCCTCATTGCCTCTACTCTCAGGCAGAATATCTTCAATGATATACTCCATCAACAACACACGGTGGTCACTCTTTCCAATTGGTGGTTCATACTCAATTTTTTCAATATCCAACACATTATCTGTGAATACTAGATCAAGTAGTGATGGCTCATCCCCACCCCTGGCCCTCGTTGGTTCCATTATATGTTGGTGTAGGAAATTCCCTTGTATGCAATCTAGGAATCTTGCCCCGAATGATTCCTCACCACTGTGTGGGTCAAGATTTATCCAATCTATCTCTTTATGATTAAAATCTCCCATAATCAATATCCTACATTTTCTCTCCCATGCCATGTTAACAACTGAGTTTATGACTTCAATAGTACCTATATGACTTTCCCAATAAACTTCTAGCCTATTCTGGTTCCTTGGTGGGTTATATACAACAGTTATTATAATGCTCTCTGACCCAGTATTTATGCGAGCAACAAGAAATTCCTTGAATTCACTTTCTATATCCAAGTTTATATCTTCAACTTGAATCCTTTCACTTGTGATCAGTGCTATCCCTCCACCAGTCCTCTCAGATCTTTCAACCCTTAGTATTCTAAAGCCCTTAGGAAAAACTGTGACACTGTTTATGTCCTCACTCAACTTAGTCTCTGTAATTGCTACTATATCTGCCTTACTGTTGTGAATCCTATCTTTTAATTCTACTACCTTACCAGCTAATCCATCAGCATTTGTGTATAACAATCTTAATGAGGCCCCATCCCCTGACCTTCTGTCATTATCTTCTTTATCTCCCCTTTGTCTGGAAGAACTCTGAAATGAAAATTTTTCTTCTCTTCATTTCTATCCTCATTTAACCTTCTCGCCTCTTGCAACAAGTTTTTGATCTTTCCCATCTTTTCCTGTGTTCTGTATCGTCTAATGAATACTTCTTTGAATTCTTGAAGGTCTTTTAGACTTTTTTTTTTATCAACAATATATATCTACATGTTTCCCCTCTCTCAAAGGTTACTTTTGTTTGTCTCTGCTTTTCGTTCCCTCAAATTATTTGGTGAATGTTTACAATATCCTCAGCACCACAAACTACTCCAAGCTTTCTTATCAAGTCTACAATCCTAGCTTTATTTTCTTCAAGTCTCCCCTGCCATGTTGGCTCCTGGGATTCGCTTATGCCTGAGATTAGTGTGTGTGTGTGTGTGTGCGTGTATGTGATTACCTAATTGTGGTTACCTAATTGTGTTTACGGGAAAGAGCCCAAACCTTGATTCTTCCTATCTCCTGATCGGTTCCATTTTATACTTCGTAATACTTATCATACCTGGCCTTAAAACTATGGAATGAGATAGCATTAACTACCTCCTCACTTAGCCAATCCCAATTATCAACTACTCTTACACTGAAAAAGTATTTTCTTACATCTTGCTAAAAAGTTTTCTTACGAAGCTTCAAACTATGACCTCTAGTTCTAAAGCCAGCCATATGAAAATATCGATCCCTATCCAGTCTTTCATAACCATGAAGGAATTTAAAGACTGTCACCATATCCCCCCTCAATCTTCTAGCTTCGAGTGATGGTAAGTCAAACTCCCCCAGCCTCTCATCATAACTGAAATTACTTATTTCTGGCTCCAGTTTTGTGGCATGTCTTTAAACTTTTTCAAGCTTAGCTATGTGCTTTTTCAAGTGCGGATTCCAAAAGGGGGCTGCATATTCAAGTTTTGGCCTCACATAGGTTACATAAATATTTCTGAACATTTCCTTGTCCATGTGCCTGAAGTTTACCCTTACATTTGATAAGAATGTATATGCTGCCCTTACTATGCCATTTATATGTATTTCTGGAGACAAATCTGCCAGTATGTTTACTCCTAGATCTCTATCATTTTCGATCTCTTGAAGTTGTACTCCAGCCACCTTGTACCCATTCTCATTACCTTACATTTTGAAGTATTGACTTTCATTAGCCACTTTTCTGACCACTCATGCAGATTATTTAGATCTTCCTGAATTTCTCTACCATAGTTCTCGTTTCCTACTTTCTTCACAAGCTTTGCATCATCTGTAAACATATTCATGAATGAATTTACAGACTCTGGTAGGTCATTTACATATACAAGGAACAAAAGTGGCCCTAAAACTGAACCCTGTGAAAATCCACTACTAACTCTTCTCCATTCAGACACTGAGTGTCTTACTCTAACCCTCTGTTCCCTTCCTTCTAAGTAAGTTTTTATCCATCCCAAGACATTTCCACCTATTCTAGCCATTGCTTACAGCTTCCTAATAAGACCTCCATGAGGAACACTGTCAAACGCTTTCTGGAAGTCTAGGAATATGCAATCTCTTTCCTGTAAGATTCGGCTTACCTCATCATAAAATTCTAATAAGTTTGTTACTGTTGATCTACCTTCTCTGAAGCCATGTTGCCTCACTGACAAAAAGTTGAAGGATTCCAAGTGAAGAGAGATATGTTTCCTTAGTTGTTTCTCCATATCTTTGCAAACTATGCTGGTCAAGGAAACTGGTCTATAGTTCAGAACCATATCCCTCCTTCCCCTTTTGAATATAGGCATCACGTTTGCTTGTTTCCAGCATCTTGGAATCTCCCCTGACTCCAGTGACTCTTTAAATATGATTCTTAGTGCCACTGATATTGAGTTTGCTCACTTTTTAAGTACATGAGGGGATATGTCTTCAGGACCGGTAGCTTTATGAACATCTAACTCCTTCAGCGCTTTGCATACCTCTATGGCTTTAAGGTTGATGTTCCCTAATACTGGTCATTGAGCTTCTATCTCTGCAATCTGAGGGGGTGGGGTATTTTCTACTGTACATACTGACTGAAACTCCTTGTTCAGTTCTTTGCAGATCTCTTCATCCTTCTCAGTGATGCTTCCTTTCGCTCTCTTTAGCCTTAAAACCTGTTCTTTTACCTTTAGTTTTCCTCTGATAAAGCTGTGGAAAAACTTGGAAATTTCTTTAGCCTTCTTGGTGATGTCCCTCTTATAGTCTTTCTCTGCCTCTCTTCTTTTACTTAGGTGGTCATTTCTTGCTCTTTTGTAGGCTTGCCAGGCATTTATATTTTTTCTCCTCCTATTCCTTTTCCAGCATTTGTCTCTCCACTCCGAATTTTATCATCAAGGCTTATAACCATTACCTCTAAATCCCTGATTTTCTGTTTTAGTCTCCTAATAGCTACCCCCTCCTCCCGACCCATGGGTGGGAGAGGTTTGGGAAAGAGATGGCCTCATTTTTATTTTTTCCCTTTCACAGAATATAGAACGAAAAGAGAAAGAGAAAAAAGAGAGAAAATGTGATTACCTAAATGTGATTACCTAATTGTGTTTACGGGAATGAGCCCGAAGATCATATCTTCCCGTCTCCTGATCGGTTCCATTTTATACTTAGTGATACTTATCATACCTGTCCTTAAAACTATGGATTGAGATAGCATTAACTACCTCCTCGCTTAGTGAATTCCAACTATTAACTACTCTTACACTGAAAAAGTATATCCTTACATCCTGCAAACAAGTTTTCTTACGAAGCTTCAAACTATGACCTCTAGTTCTAGAGCCAGCCATATCAAAATATCGATCCCTATCCACTCTATCATAAACATAAAGGAATTTAAAGACTGTCACCATATCCCCCCTCAATCTTCTAGCTTCGAGTGATGGTAAGTCTAATTCCCTTAGCCTCTCATCATAACTGAGATTGCGTATTCCTGGCACCTGCTTCGTGGCATGTCTTTGAACTTTTTCAAGCTTAGCTATGTGCTTTTTCAAGTGTGGATTCCAAAAGGGGGCTGCATATTTGAGTTTTGGCCTCACATAGGTTACATAAATATTTCTGAACATTTCCTTGTCCATGTGCCTGAAGGCTACCCTTACATTTGATAAGAATGCATATGCTGCCCTTACTATGCCATATATATATATATATATATCTGGAGACAAATCTGCCAGTATGCTTACTCCTAGAGATCTTTCATTTTCTGTCTCTTGAAGTTGTACTCCAGCCACCGAGTAGTCATGCTTTGGCCGTCTTGCACTTGTACTCATTCTCATTACCTTACATTTAGAGGTATTGAATTTCATTAGCCACTTTTCTGACCACTCATGCAGATTATTTAGATCCTCCTGAAGTTCTCTACCATTGTTCTCGTTTTTTACTTTCTTCACAATCTTTGCATCATCTGCAAACATATTCATGAATGAATTTACAGACTCTGGTAGGTCATTTACATATACAAGGAATAAAAGTGGCCCTAAAACTGAACCCTGTGGAAATCCATTACTAACTCTTCTCCATTCAGACACCGAGTGTCTTACTCTAACCCTCTGTTCCCTTCCTTCTAAGTATGTTTTTATCCATTCCAAAACATTTCCACCTATTCTAGCCATTGCTTGCAGCTTCCTAATAAGTCTCCCATGTGGAACAGTGTCAAACGCTTCCTGGAAGTCTAGGAATATGCAATCTTCCCAGCCCTCTCTTTCCTGTAAGATTTGGCTTACCTCATCATAAAATTCTAATAAGTTTGTTACTGTTGATCTACCTTCTCTGAAGCCATGTTGCCTCACTGACAAAAAGTTGAAGGATTCCAAGTGAAGAGAGATATGTTTCCTTAGTAGTTTCTCCATAACTTTGCAAACTATGCTGGTCAAGGAAACTGGTCTATAGTTCAGAGCCGTAACCCTCCTTCCCTTTTTGAAGATAGGTATCACATTTGCTTGTTTCCAGCATCTTGGAATCTCCCCTGACTCCAGTGACTTTTTAAATTTGATACTTAGTGCCACTGATATTGATTTTGCACATTTTTTAAGCACATGAGGGGATATGTCATCAGGACCTGTAGCTTTATGAACATCTAAATCCATCAGCGCTTTGCATATCTCTGTGGCTGTAAGGTGGATGTTCTCTATTACCGTCCCTTGAGCTTCTATCTCTGCAATCTGAGGTGGTGGGGTATTTTCTACTGTAAATACTGACTGAAACTTCTTGTTCAATTCTTTGCAGATCTCTTCATCCATCTCAGTGATTCTTCCATCCGCTCTCTTAAGACTTAAAACCTGTTCTTTTACCTTCAGTTTTCCTCTGATAAAGCTGTGGAAAAGCTTGGGATTTTCTTTAGCCTTCCTGGTGATGTCCCTCTCATAGTCTCTCTCTGCCTCTCTCCTTTTACTTAGGTAGTCATTTCTTGCTCTTTTGTAGGTTTGCCAGGCATTTATGTTTTTTCTCCTCCTATACCTTTTCCAGCATTTGTCTCTCCACTCTTTAGCTCTTTTACACCCATTATTGAACCATTTCTCTCTGGCATGAATTACACCTACTTTTGTGATAGGTATGCAGCAATCTACTATCTTCCCCTATTTCCCACAAAAGATGTCATACATTTTTTGTACAGAATTGTTGCAAAATAAGGTTCTCCAGTCAATAACTGGAAAAAGCTCATTCATTTTGATGTAATCTCCTTTCGGATAGTTCCTCCTCATGTCCTCAGTGTCTCTACTCTCAGGCAGAATATCTTCAATGATATACTCCATCAACAACACACAGTGGTCACTCTTTCCAATTGGTGGTTCATACTCAATTTTTTCAATATCCAACACGTTATCTGTGAATACTAGATCAAGTAGTGATGGCTCATCCCCACCCCTGGCCCCCGTTGGTTCCATTACATGTTGGTGTAGGAAATTCCCTTGTACGCAGTCTAGGAATCTTGCCCCGAATAAATCCTCACCACTGTGTGGGTCAAGATTTATCCAATCTATCTCTTTATGATTAAAATCTCCCATAACCAAAATCCTACATTTTTTTTTCTCGTGCCATGTTAACAACTGAGTTTATGACTTCAATAGTACCTATATGACTTTCCTCATAAACTTCAAGCCTATTTTGGTTCCTTGGTGGGTTATATACAACAGTTATTATAATGCTCTCTGACCCATTATTTATGCGAGCATCAAGAAATTCCTTGAACTCACTTTCTATAGCCAAGTTTATTTCTTCAACTTGAATCCTTTCACTTATGAGCAGTGCTATCTCTCCACCAGTCCTCTCAGATATTTCAACCCTTAGTATTCTGAAGCCCTTAGGAAAAACTGTGACACTGTTTATGTCCTCACTCAACTTAGTCTCTGTAATTGCTACTATATCTGCCTTACTGTTGTGAATCCTATCTTTTAATTCTACTGCCTTACCAGCTAATCCATCAGCATTTGTGTGATTACCTAATTGTGCTTACGGGAAAGAGCCCAAAGCTCGTATCTTCCCATCCCCTGATCTTCTGTCATTATCTTCTTTATCTCCCCTTTGTCTGGATGAACTCTGAAATGAAAATTTTTCTTCTCTTCTTCATTTCTTTCCTCATTTAACCTTCTTGCCTCTTGCAACAAGTTTTGATCTTTCCCATCTCTTCCTGTGTTCTGTATCATCTAATGAACACTTCTTTGAATTCTTGAGGGTCTTTTTGACTTTTTTTTCTCTACAATATTTCCCTACATGTTTCCCCTCTCTCAAAGGTTACTTTTGTTGGTCTCGGCTTTCCTTCCCTCGAATATTTACCTAGTTGGTGTATGTTTACAATATCCTCAGGACCACAAACTACTCCAAGCTTTCTTATCAGGTCTACAACCCTAGCTTTATTTTCTTCAAGTCTCACCTGCCATGTTGGCTCCTGGGATTCACTTATGCCTGAGATTACCACTGTCTTCTCCTTATCAAGTGCCTGTTTGCTGAGTGGGTTTGCCCTTTCCATCACAACGTCTTTAATTTTTTCGATTACTGTCTGTTTATAGTCAACTGTTTGTATGTTTTCCAGTGCCACCACCTTTACAGCCTCTTTTACTGCCACATTCCCCTTTAGTGCATCAGCAAAGGAAGTTTTCATGGCATCATTTTCCATATTCAGCTCCTGGAACTCTTTTCTGAACTGTTCAATGTTTTCCTTAATCTGGACATTCCAGGCAGCAATCTCGTCTCTCTCAGAAGAGAGCAGTGAACTAATATCTAATTCCTTTAGGTTGTCATTCAGCTATTTGTTTTTATCTTCTTGTTCAGAAATTCTAGTTTCTAGTTGACTCTTTTCCCCTTCCAGCTTCTTTATTGTTTTTTCTAGTTCCTTTCTCTCCTGCCATTGTGCTTTATTTGCTTCCTCCAACGATCTTATTTCCTCTCTGAGTGTTTCATTCTCTTTCATTTCTCCATCCATATTCCGAATTTTTTCATCAAATCTTATAACCATTGCCTCTAAATTCTTGATTTTCTGCTTACGTCTCCTAATTGCTACCCCTCCTCCCGACCCATGGGTGGGAGAGGTTTGGGATAGAGATGGCCTCATTTTTATGTTCTCCCTCTCACAGAATATAGAAAGAAGAAGAGAAAGAGAAAAAAAAGAGAGAAAAACTTTTATTTAAGCTTCACACAGAATTTGTATATCTCCATATAAGTGCTATTTAGTGACTCAATTTATCTCTTTTCTGGTAACACACATCTTAACTTAAAAATTTGACTATGGTAATTTAAGGATAAAAAGAAAAAGAAAACAAAATGCAACAAAACAAAAGTCAAACCTGAAGGAAAATTCAAATTTGTGTCTGAGGAGGCACCCACCTGTTTCTGCTATATATTCTTCCTAACTGATAAACTCACTTGATTTGGCAAGATATGTTATCACAGGATTAGACTTTACATTTAACTCAATATATATATACAAAATAAAAAAAATAGTAAAAGAGAAAGATAAAAGAAAAGAAAAAAAAATAAAGAAAATAAGACAGCTGTACTACTTGGCAACTTAACTCAGTACTGTTAACAGGTGTATATTTGGTATTTCTTTAATTATTCAATTATTTCGAGTATCAAACTAACTAACAAGTTAATATAAATGGGAAGGATACTGATTTTAACAATATATGGAACCACAGGATCAGGTAAATGGCTTATGTGATTACCTAATTGTGATTACCTAATTGTGTTTACGGGAAAGAGCCCAAAGATCGTATCTTCCCGTCTCCTGATCGGTTCCATTTTATACTTAGTGATACTTATCATACCTGTCCTTAAAACTATGGATTGAGATGGCATTAACTACCTCCTCGCTTAGCGAATTCCAATTATCAAGTACTCTTACACTGAAAAAGTATTTTCTTACATCCTGCAAAGAAGTTTTCTTACGAAGCTTCAAACTATGACCTCTAGTTCTAGAGCCAGCCATATCAAAATATCGATCCCTATCCACTCTATCATAACCATGAAGGAATTTAAAGACTGTTACCATATCCCCCTCACTCTTCTAGCTTCGAGTGATGGTAAGTCTAATTCCCTCAGCCTCTCATCATAACTGAGATTGCGTATTTCTGGCACCAGTTTCGTGGCATGTCTTTGAACTTTTTCAAGCTTAGCTATGTGCTTTTTCAAGTGCAGATTCCAAAAGGGGGTTGCATATTCGAGTTTTGGCCTCACATAGGTTACATAAATATTTCTGAACATTTCCTTGTCCATGTGCCTGAAGGCTACCCTTACATTTGATAAGAATGCATATGCTGCCCTTACTATGCCATTTATATGTATTTCTGGAGACAAATCTGCCAGTATGTTTACTCCTAGATCTCTCTCATTTTCTGTCTCTTGAAGTTGTACTCCAGCCACCGAGTAGTCAAGCTTGGGCCTTCTTGCACTTGTACCCATTCTCATTACCTTACATTTTGAAGTATTGAATTTCATTAGCCACTTTTCTGACCACTCATGCAGATTATTATGTGTGTGATTACCTAATTGTGTTTACGGGAAAGAGCCCAAAGCTCGTATCTTCCCGTCTCCTGATCGGTTCCATTTTTAGACTTAGTGATACTTATCGTACCTGTCCTTAAAACTATGGATTGAGATAGCATTAACTACCTCCTCGCTTAGCGAATTCCAATTATCAACTACTCTTACACTGAAAAAGTATTTCCTTACATCCTGCAAACAAGTTTTCTTACGAAGCTTCAAACTATGACCTCTAGTTCTAGAGCCAGCCATATCGAAATATCGATCCCTATCCACTCTATCATAACCATGAAGGAATTTAAAGACTGTCACCATATCCCCCCTTACTCTTCTAGCTTCGAGTGATGGCAAGTCTAATACCCTCAGCCTCTCATCATAACCGAGATTGCGTATTTCTGGCACCAGTTTCGTGGCATGTCTTTGAACTTTTTCAAGCTTAGCTATGTGCTTTTTCAAGTGCGGATTCCAAAAGGGGGCTGCATATTCGAGTTTTGGCCTCACATAGGTTACATAAATATTTCTGAACATTTCCTTGTCCATGTGCCTGAAGGCTACCCTTACATTTGATAAGAATGCATATGCTGCCCTTACTACGCCATTTATATGTATTTCTGGAGACAAATCTGCCAGTATGTTTACTCCTAGATCTCTCTCATTTTCTGTCTCTTGAAGTTGTACTCCAGCCACCGAGTAGTCAAGCTTGGGCCTTCTTGCACTTGTACCCATTCTCATTACCTTACATTTTGAGGTATTGAATTTCATTAGTCACTTTTCTGACCACTCATGCAGATTATTTAGATCCTCCTGAAGTTCTCTACCATTGTTCTCGTTTTTTACTTTCTTCACAATCTTTGCATCATCTGCAAACATATTCATGAATGAATTTACAGACTCTGGTAGGTCATTTACATATACAAGGAACAAAAGTGGCCCTAAAACTGAACCCTGTGGAACTCCACTACTAACTCTTCTCCATTCAGACACTGAGTGTCTTACTCTAACCCTCTGTTCCCTTCCTTCTAAGTAAGTTTTTATCCATTCCAAGACATTTCCACCTATTCTAGCCATTGATTGCAGCTTCCTAATAAGTCTCCCATGTGGAACAGTGTCAAACGCTTTCTGGAAGTCTAGGAATATGCAATCTGCCCAGCCCTCTCTTTCCTGTAAGATTTGGCTTACCTCATCATAAAATTCTAATAAGTTTGTTACTGTTGATCTTCCTTCTCTGAAGCCATGTTGCCTCACTGACAAAAAGTTGAAGGATTCCAAGTGAAGAGAGATATGTTTCCTTAGTAGTTTCTCCATAAGTTTGCAAACTATGCTGGTCAAGGAAACTGGTCTATAGTTGAGAGCCGTATCCCTCCTTCCCTTTTTGAAGATAGGTATCACATTTGCTTGTTTCCAGCATCTTGGAATCTCCCCCGACTCCAGTGACTAGTTAAATATGATACTTAGTGCCACTGATATTGTGTTTGCGCATTTTTTAAGCACATGAGGGGATATGTCATCAGGACCTGTAGCTTTATGAACATCTAAATCCATCAGCGCTTTGCATACCTCTGTGGCTGTAAGGTTGATGTTCTCTAATACCGGCCCTTGAGCTTCTATCACTGCTATCTGAGGGGGTGGGGTATTTTCTACTGTAAATACTGACTGAAACTCCTTGTTCAATTCTTTGCAGATCTCTTCGTCCGTCTCAGTGATGCTTCCATCCGCTCTCTTTAGCCTTAAAACCTGTTCTTTTACCTTCAGTTTTCCTCTGATAAAGCTGTGGAAATGCTTGGGATTTTCTTTAGCCTTCCTGGTGATGTCCCTCTCATAATCTCTCTCTGCCTCTCTCCTTTTACTTAGGTAGTCATTTCTTGCTCTTTTGTAAGTTTGCCAGGCATTTATGTTTTTTCTCCTCCTATACCTTTTCCAGCATTTGTCTCTCCACTCCTTAGCTCTTTTACACCCATTATCGAACCATTTCTCTCTGGCATGAATTACACCTACTTTGGTGACAGGTATGCAGCAATCTACTATCTTCCCATATTTCTCACAAAAGATGTCATACATTTCTTGTACAGATTTGTTGTAAAATAAGGTTCTCCAGTCAATAACTGCAAAAAGCTCATTCATTTTGATGTAATCTCCTTTCGGATAGTTCCTCCTCATGTCCTCAGTGCCTCTACTCTCAGGAAGAATGTCTTCAATGATATACTCCATCAACAACACACAGTGGTCACTCTTTCCAATTGGTGGTTCATACTCAATATTTTCAATATCCAACACATTATCTGTGAACACTAGATCAAGTAGTGATGGCTCATCCCCACCCCTGGCTCTTGTTGGTTCCATTACATGTTGGTGTAGGAAATTCCCTTGTACGCAATCTAGGAATCTTGCCCCAAATGAGTCCTCACCACTGTGTGGGTCAAGATTTATCCAATCTATCTCTTTATGATTAAAGTCTCCCATAATCAAAATCCTACATTTTTTCTCCCGTGCCATGTTAACAACATGTATGTGTGTGTGTGTGTATATAGTATATATATATATATATATATATATATATATATATATATATATATATATATATATATATATATATATATATATATATGTATATGTAATTACCTAATTGTGTTTACAGGAAAGAGCCCAATGCTCTTATCTTCCCGTCTCCTGATCGGTTCCATTTTGTACTTAGTGATACTTATCATACTTATCCTTAAAACTATGGATTGAGATAGCATTAATGTTGGGGGAATGGAGAGTTAATAAGATTCTGTTTTACTAAGGGGGCTCAAAGTATTGAGCTCGGTTAAGAGCTCACAAACAGACAGGACAGATATTTGTACTTGAACACCCCACCCGTTATACCACTACTCAGTTAAATGAAACTCAGACTTCAACTTTCTTTTAATTTTGGAAATGCAATGACATTAAAAGAATTGAATTAATTTTTTTAAATTAATTATTATGAAATGCTGCCTCGAATCTCGGAGGTGGTGAGCACGATTTCGTTTCCCAGCACCACAAATGTATGCCAAGAGTTTGGCCTCAACTCGACGATTACCTCTGTCACACAATCAGAGTAGAATAGTGGACACTGCAATTGCAGAAACAGAAACGATACACTGTTAATAATGGGAAACTGAAAGCATGTGCACACATATAATGAGTTTCCAATATTATTCTACTGGATGAAAATATATTGGTTAGTTACAGCTAACCAGAAATATTTATGCTACCATAATAGCATACAAAACCAGTAATTCTTTGTTGGTACTAAAAGAAAAACAATTTATTCACAATAAATGAAGAATAAGCAAGACCAATACAGTACTGTATGTATTCCTTAAATTGTGGGCAACCACAAAAGTTGCAATGCTTATTACTGACTTGCAATTAATACGGTAAGACACTCTATTTACGATAAAGGAAGAATCTACGAGATAAATACAGTATTCATTCACTTATAGTTATCAAGAACTGTTTGCAATGAAAAAGGGGGGGGGGATACCACCTTTTGAAGTATTTGCAACTTATAACTCAAAACACTTTGTCCCCAACATATGAAGAATCAGCAAGATAAATACAGTATGCATTCATTAAATTGTGGTTAACAGGAAATATTTGCAAAGCCAACAGGGTAAAATTACCTTTTATTTATTTGCAGTTTATAGCATAAAACACTTTAGTTAAATAATTAATTATTTGCAATTTATATAGCAAATAGCTTTATTCACGAGTTTTTGACGTAAACCAGTTTATTTACGATGATAGAAAAGAGGTGAAATGAAATTAGAATTTATTAGGAAAAGGGATAGATTTTTACGGGCCCATAACCAGCCTTCAGAGGATGAGATTTTCGTTTATCACATTCAATGAAAAGAAACTTCTTGGCAATGTATATCAGCTGTAATTTCCAGGTTAAGGAATTAACTTTGGCAAGTGAGATTCCAGTTAGGTAATCTACAAAACTTCGTTTGTATGGGAATGGAATATGAGAAAAAACTTCGTAGGAGTTAACCAGTAATGCATGTAACTAATTCTCGAAAAACAAATTTGCTTGACCCACGAGCTTTACCATACACTATCCCTCACTTTGTTTGTGCCAGATGAATTCCTGTGAAGATGCCACGTAAATAAGGTTTGAAATAAACTTGACTGCTGAGGCGAGATGTCGCCTCTGGGATGTTTGGCTGCCAAAATGAGGACGCTTCAATGTCCCTCCTGGTGATGCCATCTGTAGGATATATTTCTAAAGCAGTAACTGGCTCTTATATCATTTAAGGGCTACTTTAGTGGTGGTCCCTGGCAGGCAATTATAGCAGAGATGCAAGGGAGAGACAGTATTTTAGGTGCAACAAGTGGAAGCAAATAAAATAAAACGAGAATAATAATGGAAAGTTAGGTTACTGGTAAGCAATCTCTAGAACGTTCTTTGCATTGTAGGAGACGGAATTTAAGTACTCAAATAATATGGAAGCTACTGAAATATATCTAGACAGGCTAATGACATAACAGCAAGGTCAAATTTATAACAAAATTATTAGCAAGAGCTATTTTATCGTAAGAAAATTGTAAACAAAACGTATCTGATAGGTTCACTGAAAAGGTGGAAAAGTAGGAGCTGCCTTTATATCAGGACTCTGCTTCTACACGTACAGGAATAGTAAATAAAGTATATTTAAAATTAGCTATAAGCTAAGATATAAATTGCAAATAATCATAATCTGCAAAAGTCAAGAAGTGGGAATTATTTTTTTAGTTAGAAAAATGACAGTTAAGTTATTAAATTAACTAATAAGGCATCTAACAGCCTCTGGTGACTTTGAGCGAAACACTCTGTCACAATTAACTACCTCCTCACTTAGCGAATTCCAATTATCAACTACTCTTACACTGAAAACGTATTTCCTTACATCCTGCAAAGAAGTTTTCTTACGAAGCTTCAAACTATGACCTCTAGTTCTAGAGCCAGCCATATCAAAATATCGATCCCTATCCACTCTATCATAACCATGAAGGAATGTAAAGACTGTCACCATATCCCCCCTTAATCTTCTAACTTTAAGTGATGGTAAGTCTAATTCCCTCAGCCTCTCATCATAACTGAGATTGCGTATTTCTGGCACCAGTTTCATGGCATGTCTTTGAACTTTTTCAAGCTTAGCCATGTGCTTTTTCAGGTGTGGATTCCAAAAAGGGGCTGTATATTCGAGTTTTGGCCTCACATAGGTTACATAAATATTTCTGAACATTTCCTTGTCCATGTGCCTGAAGGCTACCCTTACATTTGATAAGAATGCATATGCTGCCCTTACTATGCCATTTATATGTATTTCTGGAGACAAATCTGCCAGTATGTTTACTCCTAGATCTCTCTCATTTTCTGTCTCTTGAAGTTGTACTCCAGCCACCGAGTAGTCAAGCTTGGGCCTTTTTGCACTTGTACCCATTCTCATTACCTTACATTTTAAAGTATTGAATTTCATTAGCCACTTTTCTGACCACTCATGCAGATTATTTAGATCTTCCTGAAGTTCTCTACCATTGTTCTCGTGCTTTAGTTTCTTCACAATCTTTGCATCATCTGCAAACATATTCATGAATGAATTTACAGACTCTGGTAGATCATTTACATATACAAGGAACAAAAGTGGCCCTAAAACTGAACCCTGTGGAACTCCACTATTAACTCTTCTCCATTCAGACACTGTCTTACTCTAACCCTCTGTTCCCTTCCTTCTAAGTAAGTTTTTATCCATTCCTAAACATTTCCACCTATTCTAGCCATTGCTTGCAGCTTCCTAATAAGTCTCCCATGTGGAACAGTGCCAAACGCTTTCTGGAAGTCTAGGAATATGCAATCTGCCCAGCCCTCTCTTTCCTGTAAGATTTGGCTTACCTCATCATAAAATTCTAATAAGTTTGTTACTGTTGATCTACCTTCTCTGAAGCCATGTTGCCTCACTGACAAAAAGTTGAAGGATTCCAAGTGAAGAGAGATATGTTTCCTTAGTAGTTTCTCCATAACTTTGCAAACTATGCTGGTCAAGGAAACTGGTCTATAGTTCAGAGCCATATCCCTCCTTCCCTTTTTGAAGATAGGTATCACGTTTGCTTATTTCCAGGATCTTGGAATCTCCCCTGACTCCAGTGACTTTTTAGATATGATACTTAGTGCCACTGATATTGAGTTTGCCCATTTTTTAAGCACATAAGGGGATATGTCATCAGGACCTGTAGCTTTATGAACATCTAAATCCATCAGCGCTTTGCATACCTCTGTGGCTGTAAGGTTGATATTCTCTAATACCAGCCCTTGAGCTTCTATCTCTGCAATCTGAGGGGGTGGGGTATTTTCTACTGTAAATACTGACTGAAACTCCTTGTTCAATTCTTTGCAGATCTCTTCATCCATCTCAGTGATGCTTCCATCCGCTCTCTTTAGCCTTAAAACCTGTTCTTTTACCTTTAGTTTTCCTTTGATAAAGCTGTGGAAAAGCTTGGGATTTTCTTTAGCCTTCCTGGTGATGTTCCTCTCATAGTCTCTCTCTTCCTCTCTCCTTTTACTTAGGTAGTCATTTCTTGCTCTTTTGTAGGTTTGCCAGGCATTTATGTTTTTTCTCCTCCTATATCTTTTCCAGAATTTGTCTCTTCACTCCTTAGCTCTTTTACACTCATTATCGAACCATTTCTCTCTGGCATGAATTACACCTACTTTGGTGACAGGTATGCAGCAATCTACTATCTTCCCATATTTCTCACAAAAGATGTCATACATTTCTTGTACAGATTTGTTGTAAAAAAAGGTTCTCCAGTCAATAACTGCAAAAAGCTCATTCATTTTGATGTAATCTCCTTTCGGATAGTTCCTTCTCATGTCCTCAGTGCCTCTACTCTCATGCAGAATATCTTCAATGATATACTCCATCAACAACACACAGTGGTCACTCTTTCCAATTGGTGGTTCATACTCAATTTTTTCAATATCCAACACATTATCTGTGAATACTAGATCAAGTAGTGATGGCTCATCCCCACCCCTGGCCCTCGTTGGTTCCATTACATGTTGGTGTAGGAAATTCCCTTGTACACAATCTAGGAAGCTTGCCCTGAATGAGTCCTCACCACTGTGTGGGTCAAGATTTATCCAATCTATCTCTTTATGATTAAAATCTCCCAAAACAAAATCCTACATTTTTTTTCCCGTGCCATGTTAACAACTGAGTTTATGACTTCAATAGTACCTATATGACTTTCCTCATAAATTTCAATCTTAATGAGGCCCCATCCCCTGATCTTCTGTCATTATCTTCTTTATCTCCCCTTTGTCTGGAAGAACTCTGAAATGAAAATTTTTCTTCTCTTCTTCATTCCTTTCCTCATTTAACTTTCTTGCCTCTTCCAACAAGTTTTTGATCTTTCCCATCTCTTCCTGTGTTCTGTATCGTCTAATGAACACTTCTTTGAATTCTTGAAGGTCTTTTAGACTTTTTTTCTCAACAATATTTCCCTACATGTTTCCCCTCTCTCAAAGGCTACTTTTGTTGGTCTCGGCTTTCCTTCCCTCGAATATTTGCCTAGTTGGTGTATGTTTACAATATCCTCAGGACCACAAACTACTCCAAGCTTTCTTATCAGGTCTACAACCCTAGCTTTATTTTCTTCAAGTCTCTCCTGCCATGTTGGCTCCTGGGATTCGCTTATGCCTGAGATTATCACTGTCTTCTCTTTATCAAGTGCCTGTTTGATGAGTGGGTTTGCCCTTTCCATCACAACGTCTTTCTTTTTTTCGATTACTGTCTCTTTATAGTCAACTGTGTGTATGTTTTCCAGTGCCACCACTTTTACAGCTTCTTTTACTGCCACATTCCCCTTAAGTGTATCAGGAAAGGAAGTTTTCATGGCATCATTTTCCATACTCAGCTCCTGAAACTCTTTTCTAAACTGTTCAATGTTTTCCTTAACCTGGACATTCCAAGCTGCAATCTCGTCTCTCTCAGAAGAGAGCAGTGAACTAACATCTAATTCATTTAGGTTGTCATTTAGCTGTTTGTTTTTATCTTCTTGTTTAGAAATTCTAGTTTCTAGTTCACTCTTTTCCCCTTCCAGCTTCTTTATTCTTTTTACTAGTTCCATTCTCTCCTGCCCTTGTGCTTTATTTGCTTCCTCCAAATATCTTATTTCCTCTCTGAGTGTTTCATTCTCTTTCATTTCTCTATCCATATTCCGAATGTTATTATCAAGGCTTGCAACCATTGCCTCTAAATCCTTGATTTTCTGGTTTAGGCTCCTAATTGCTACCCCTCCTCTCATCCCATGGGTGGGAGAGGTTTGGGACAGAGATGGCCTCATTTTTATGTTCTCCCTCTCACAGAATATAGAAAGAAGAAGAGAAAGAAAAAAAAGAGAGAAAAACTTTTATTTAAGCTTCACGCAGAATTTGTATATCTCCATATAAGTGCTATTTAGTGACTCAATTTATATCTTTTCTGGTAACGCACATCTTAACCTAAAAAATTGACTATGGTAATTTGAGGATAAAAAGAAAAAGAAAAAATGTAACAAAAACAAAGTCAAACCTGAAGGAAAATTCGAATTTTTGTCTGAGGAGGCACCCACCTGTTTCTGCTATATATTCTTCTTAACTGATAAACTCACTTGCTAACCAAGATATGTTATCACAGGATCAGACTTTACATTTAACTCAATATATATACAAAATAACAAAATAGTAAAAGAGAAAGCTAAAAGAAAAGAAAAAAAAAATGAAGAAAATAAGATAGCTGTACTACTTGGCAACTTAACACAGTACTGTTGACAGGTGTATTTTTGGTAGTTATTTGATTATTCAATTATTTCGTGTATCAAAACTAGCTATTATATTAATATAAATGGGACGGATACTGATTTTAACAATATACCTACTTGTGATTACCTCATTGTGTTTATGGGAAAGAGTGTCACCATAACCCCCCTCGATCTTCTAGTTTTGAGTGATGGTAAGTCTAATTCCCTCAGCCTCTCATCATAGCTGAGATTGTGTATTACCTAATTGTGATTACCTAATTGTGTTTACGGGAAAGATTGTCACCATGTCCCCCCTCAATCTTCTAGCTTCGAGTGATGGTAAGTCTAATTCCCTCAGCCTTTCACTGCCCTCATCGGGCTTTGCCACGAAGAAAACATAGAAAGAAACAGAGATGGGTAGTATTGTGACTTGTCAAATGTGATGGGATAATAAGACATGTGTAACAAATATCCTAGAATATTCGGTGTTGATGTAGGCATAGAAAGAGAACCGTAACTGAAGGAAGACTTAACATCAAAATGTTCTGGACAGTCTTATTTAATTTCACAGGACTCTACAGCTGTATATATATATATATATATATATATATATATATATATATATTATATATAATATATATATATATATTATATATATATATATATATATATATATATATATATATATATATATATACATGCATGCATGCATACAGAACACAGGAAGAGATGGGAAAGAAAAAAAAACTTGTTGCAAGAGGCAAGAAGGTTAAATGATGAAAAAAATGAAGAAGAGAAGAAAAATTTTCATTACAGAGTTCTTCCAGACAAAGGGGAGATAAAGAAGATAATGACAGAAGATCAGGGGATGGGGCCTCATTAAGATTGTTATACACACACACACACACACACACGTTCAGTGACACACGAAACTGCTCCTCTTAAATTACTACTTGTGTTTTGAGTGACTAAGGGCTTAGTGGAAAACTTTACCATAATTTCCCTAAATCTGAAATCCTGCAGAGTATTGTGAGTACAAAACTTATATTTGTTGTATGACGAGACTGTTCATATTAAAGGAAAAAAAATTGAGAACATTTTCGTGAGGAGAGAGAGAAGCTGCCGTCCAGTTCTGCCTTGAAGGAAATCTAGAAGAGTTGCCAGAGGTGGAGTCATCACATCACATTACCTAATTTTTTGTGTAAACTGGGGAAAGCTCTTAAGCCGTTTACCTGATCCTGTGGTTCTATATATTGTTAAAATCAGTACCCTTCCCATTTATATTAACTAGTTAGTTAGTTTGATACACGAAATAATTGAATAATTAAAAAAAAAAAACAAATATCCACCTGTCAACAGTACTGAGTTAAGTTGCCAAGTAGTACAGCTGTCTTATTTTCTTCATTTTTTTGCTTTTCTTTTAGCTTTCTCTTTTACTATTTTTTTTTATTTTGTATATATATTGAGTTAAATGTAAAGTCTAATCCTGTGATAACATATCTTGGTTAGCAAGTGAGTTTATCAGTTAGGAAGAATATATAGCAGAAACAGGTGGGTGCCACCTCAAACACAAATTCGAATTTTCCTTCAGGTTTGACTTTTGCTTTTCTTTTTCTTTTTATTCTTAAATTACCATGGTCAAGTTTTTAAGTTAAGATGTGTGTTACCAGAAAAGAGATAAACTGAGTCACTAAATAGCACTTATATGGAGATATAAAAAATTCTGTGTGAAGCTCAATTAAAAGTTTTTCTCTTTTTTTTTTCCTCTTTCTCGTCTTCTTTCTATATTCTGTGAGAGGGAGAACATAAAAATGAGGCCATCTCTGTCCCAAACCTCTCCCACCCATGGGTCGGGAGAAGGGGTAGCCATCAGGGGACTTAAACAGAGAATCAAGAAGTTAGAGGAAATGGTTATAAGCCTTGATGATAAAATTCGGAATATGGATGGAGAAATGAAAGAGAATGAAACACTCAGAGAACAAATAAGATCTTTGGAGGAAGCAAATAAAGTACAAGGGCAGGAGAGAAAGGAACTAGAAAAAAGAATAAAGAAGCTGGAAGGGGAAAAGAGTCAACTAGAATCTAGAATTTCTGAACAAGAAGATAAAAACAAACAGCTGAATGACAACCTAAAGGAATTAGATGTTAGTTCACTGCTCTCTTCTGAGAGAGACGAGATTGCTGCTTGGAATGTCCAGATTAAGGAAAACATTGAACAGTTCAGAAAAGAGTTCCAGGAGCTGAATATGGAAAATGATGCCATGAAAACTTCCTTTGCTGATGCACTAAAGGGGAATGTGGCAGTAAAAGAGGCTGTAAAGGTGGTGGCACTGGAAAACATACAAACAGTTGACTATAAAGAGACAGTAATCGAAAAAATGAAAGACGTTGTGATGGAAAGGGCAAACCCACTCATCAGACAGGCACTTGATAAGGAGAAGACAGTGGTAATCTCAGGCATAAGTGAATCCCAGGAGCCAACATGGCAGGGGAGACTTGAAGAAAATAAAGCTAGGGTTGTAGACCTGATAAGAAAGCTTGGAGTAGTATGTGGTCCTGAGTATATTGTAAACATACACCAACTAGGTAAATATTCGAGGGAAGGAAAGCCGAGACCAACAAAAGTAACCTTTGAGAGAGGGGAAACATCTAGGGAAATATTGTTGAGAAAAAAAAGTCTAAAAGACCTTCAAGAATGCAAAGAAGTGTTCATTAGACGATACAGAACACAGGAAGAGATGGGAAAGATCAAAAACTTGTTGCAAGAAGCAAGAAGGTTAAATGATGAAAGAAATGAAGAAGAGAAGAAAAATTTTCGTTACAGAGTACTTCCAGACAAAGGAGAGATAAAGAAGATAATGACAGAAGATCAGGGGATGGGGCCTCATTAAGATTGTTATACACAAATGCTGATGGATTAGCTGGTAAGGCAGTAGAATTAAAAGATAGGATTCACAACAGTAAGGCAGATATAGTAGCAATTACAGAGACTAAGTTGAGTGAGGACATAAACAGTGTCACAGTTTTTCCTAAGGGCTTCAGAATACTAAGGGTTGAAAGATCTGAGAGGACTGGTGGAGGGATAGCACTGCTCATAAGTGAAAGGATTCAAGTTGAAGAAATAAACTTGGCTATTGAAAGTGAGTTCAAGGAATTTCTTGATGCTCGCATAAATACTGGGTCAGAGAGCATTATAATAACTGTTGCATACAACCCACCAAGGAACCAAAATAGGCTTGAATTTTATGAGGAAAGTCATATAGGTACTATTGAAGTCATAAACTCAGTTGTTAACATGGCACGGGAAAAAATATGTAGGATTTTGATTATGGGAGACTTTAATCATAAAGAGATAGATTGGATAAATCTTGACCCACGCAGTGGTGAGGACTCATTCGGGGCAAGATTCCTAGATTGCGTACAAGGGAATTTCCTACACCAACATGTAATGGAACCAACAAGGGCCAGGGGTGGGGATGAGCCATCACTACTTGATCTAGTGTTCACAGATAATGTGTTGGATATTGAAAAAATTGAGTATGAACCACCAATTGGAAAGAGTGACCACTGTGTGTTGTTGATGGAGTATATCATTGAAGATATTCTTCCTGAGAGTAGAGGCACTGAGGACATGAGGAGGAACTATCCGAAAGGAGATTACATCAAAATGAATGAGCTTTTTGCAGTTATTGACTGGAGAACCTTATTTTACAACAAATCTGTACAAGAAATGTATGACATCTTTTGTGAGAAATATGGGAAGATAGTAGATTGCTGCATACCTGTCACCAAAGTAGGTGTAATTCATGCCAGAGAGAAATGGTTCGATAATGGGTGTAAAAGAGCTAAGGAGTGGAGAGACAAATGCTGGAAAAGGCATAGGAGGAGAAAAAACATAAATGCCTGGCAAACCTACAAAAGAGCAAGAAATGACTACCTAAGTAAAAGGAGAGAGGCAGAGA
>JAXCGZ010004818.1:0-29378 GCA_037179515.1 Halocaridina rubra | reverse complement strand
TTTTGTCTTTTTATTTTTGCGACTAAAGACACACTTTCCAATATTTTTGCTCAGAATCAGAATGGTGTACTCTATTTCTCTTGTGATTCTTTAACCATCCATCATATCACACCTAATAGCTTTTTTCCTGAATGTCTGATAATATTTCTCTCCCATTCCAATTCTATTTATATAAATAATTTACTTCCTATTTCGTCTTATGCCAGATAAATGCTGTATGATACAGCAATAATATGTGCGTAGTAGCAGCTGTACCTAAGGAGCTTTAATAATAACATTGCATTGGCATCCTTTTTTGGGGGAGGGGGGATGAAGTTAATCGAATAAATTGTCTCTCAACAAGACTTCATATTCCTCTAATGTGCAGTACTTCCATTTAAATACTTCTCGTTCGTGTTTGCTGTTTTATTTTTATTTTTTAAATTTCTCTATTTATTGTGCTACCTTTAACTTTGTTTGCAGTGAAAATGTTTAGAATATTATATTTTAATGAGATATTCCGTCTGCTATTCATTTTACTTTGAAAATCGATGTAGCATGTTATTGTGCCTGATATTACTATATTGTTATTTAAATTGGGTGAATATTGTAATAATATTATATTCACTGATGATGATAAGCCCATATTGACTTCTCTAATGAAGAAAATAAGATGGTACATTAAGAATAGCGTAACATCTACTCAAATACACGTTTTATATTACATTGTTTTCATTCATAGTAAGATGGTATGCAATGCTTTGTGTATAGAAGATGATATATAACTAAATTAAATTTCTAATCCCCTTCCAGTCTAGTAAAGAATACAGAAAATAGCGTAGATTGCCTTTAAGCTTGTAATTTTGCCTATGGAGTTAGAGTGTGAATAAAAGTAGCATAAATGTTTTGTATACTTGTCAGATAAGAAACTTATGAAATTATGTAGCGTATGGGCTAACGTAAGTAATGTAGCTTGCCTTTGGAGATGCCCATGAATTTGATCGAAATCTCAGTCTTTGTATTAGTTTATATTTTACGTATCGTTATGAATTTAAATGTTTGAGGAAGTTTGTATATAGAGTAACGTTTACTCAGTTTTTGTTTACTGATTTGCTTTCTAAGAAAAAGGAATGTGAATACTGATTTTCATACTACTCTCATTCTTAGTACATACTCTAATATTTATCTCTTGCTTTTACTTTCTTTTTAAGGATCATGAGTGAGTAGTAGAAAATTTAATTAAGTCTCTTAATAGGTTTCTTAGCTGCCAGAGGCTTATGGAACATTAAATATATCTAATCTCTTAGTTAGTCCGTTGGGACTTTCTTTCCTTCTAACTTGGGTTTCTACACTGTCCCCTCCAGTGATGAGAAACATGAAGGTAATGGCCAGATGAAGCCCACAAAGGAAGACGAAGCTAAAACCATTTCACAAGAGTCTGACGAGAAAGTCAAGGAGAGCACAGAGCCTACTGAAACCACACCTATGATTCAAGGGTAGGCCAAAGCCTCCTTGTACACAGAACGCACTACACATCATTTATGTTTTTCGTGTTGTGGTCTTTTCATGTGGTGGATGTTCATCCTTTTTTTGTTTTTTCTATCTAATTGTTTCTTGTATAATTTCACTAATTTCCATGTACAGTTTAAATCCACACTGCAGATTATCCCCTAGTTGCAAAATAATTATGACGATATAGCCTTTTTGAAAGTTACTCCCTCTATCATAGTGTATATGTCTTATGTCTTAGAATATTTAAGTAGTTAGATTATATAGTCTTGCCTAGCTATCTCCTGAAAATGCCTTGTACTGTGGGATGCTGTGATTCTTCTTTTGTTCTCTATGCCAGTTTGCACTCTTTAATCTTTGATGTGGTATTTTTAGTGCATGAAGATTGATTCATTCTGAAGTCATGATTATAAAATCGTGCATAGGATGCTAAGTCTTGGTGACTTGAGCATTAATAGCAAAATACAATAGTATTTTAAAAATTTAAGCTTCTTTGCACTCAGGCATGAAGTTGCACTGGATGCTTTATTAATAATATACTTTTTGCATGATATACTAAATCTTTTTGCTAATAGCACTACTGATATTTTTATAGCTTGAGCACAATTTTTAATGATTTCTTTAATAACTAGAAAATTGTATCAGTTTCATACATGTATTTTTTTTAATATTACTTTAAGGAAAAGTTGCTGTTGTTATGAAAAATTTACAGTTTCAGTTTTACAGAGAGAACCAATATATTACAGGCATTTTATTTTTAAGTTATATACCTTTCTGTTTTATTTGTACATGTGTGTACAGAGATAAAGAATTATTGTATGTCTTGCTTATTTTGGTACAAACTTTTATCTGTATATTCATTTATAACTTTATTTTGTTGGATTTTTTATACAGATATTTATGTTTATACCTTCTCAAGCTTTATATGACCTGTAAGAAGTCCATAATTAAATTGCATTAAAAGACAGTGATACAGAATTGAGTTGGCTAGGAACTTTTGTATATTAAAAATGTAAGTTAATATGTCATCAGGTATTGTGTCTTAGGGAGTAATTTCATCCTACCTTTAATATTTGATAGTTTTATATATATAAATCTAGGAATATTCTACAATCTAAAAGGATTCATGTACTATTCTGTGCTTTGCTTGCATAATTTTTATATCACGGCCTTTGTCAACAGTAGGTATGTAGATTGTTAGGAAACTACATAGCAGAAGAAAGACTATCCTGATATATCTGCAGTTATTTATTATAGCTGATGATTAGTTACCTTATTAGTCATATGAAAATATGATTGTACATTTAAAGCTACATTTCTTCACAGATTTGCATATTCTGTAGCTTGAGTATATGTAGGCATTGCTCTACCAATACCTTTCTACAGCTTAATTCATGGTTTACTCATTGATACCTGTTCAGTTAATAGAAACTAGGAAAGTTCACTATATTGACACTTTTTTAAGGTAAATCTAACTCTTGTGGGATCATCATTGGTTTACATATCCTTGACTCAAGTTGATAAACTTGTTATATGTTTAAGTCTCATTGCTTATTGAAAACAGTAGATATGTGTGTTGCTCTTGTTAAATATAGATGAGAAAATGAATGCACAGATAAGATTTGTACAAAATTTTCATACATGTGTGATCAATGTTGTATATTTATGTTGGACGTGTTATATGTAATACGTTTCCAGTATGTATTCAAGAACTGATATATATATATATATATATATATATATATATATATATATATATATATATATATATATATATATATATATATATATATATATATATATATATATTACTGTGGATATCGAGAGAAATTTATTCCTTGTTCAGTGTAACATAGATGAGGATCATATGATAACTGTGCTCCTCATGAATATATTTCTTTTGTTTGTAATGTGATTATGAAAAATGTTTATGTGTGGGTCTTGTAATGTCAAATATGATTATGCTATGTACATTTTGGCTTCTCTAAATTAACTAAAATATTAAACATTATTATATTTTACTATAATTTTTTACATCCCATTGTTGTAAACATTTTGTTGCATTTTATATAACTTCATTTTTGCATTATTCGTCCATTTAGGATATGTTTCATTCGTGACTAAAGCTTTTTCTTTTTTTTTTTGTAGGTAATTTTTAAAGTTTACTGGTCTGTTTACAGGAGTTTCGTCTAATGGTACAATTTCCTCCCACTAAAACCCTGTTAATCATTCATATGGATAATCTTAGATTATAATTTTATCCCTTCCAGTAGCATTGCTCAATTGAAAAATATAACTTTAGCAGAAGAAATACATCCTGAGATTATGTAAAACAAAATGATGCCATTATACCTTATATCAGTATTAAGTTTCATTGTAAGTAATGTACTTTAAAGTGCTGAGGCAATTTATAGCTTAGAGAAGTTAAAATTAAAATATTTTGCTTTTATATCTAATTAATTACAGTATGTGTAAAATCTCTTAGTTGTACTCTTTGAGGTTGTCTTAAAGCTTGTTCTGTAATGTAGGGGGGGAATAAAAAAAAATAATATATATATATATATATATATATATATATATATATATATATATATATATATATATATATATATATATATATATATATATATATATATATATATATATATATATATATATATATATATATATATATATATTTATTCTCTCTCTCTCTCTCTCTCTCTCTCTCTCTCTCTCTCTCTCTCTCTCTCTCTCTCTCCCCCCCCAATGTAACATTCTAAAGTGTTTTGAATCTGACTACAGATAATATAAACCATATATTTTGTTTAAGAAAGCTCATCAATAGCCTATGATAAGTTATAATGTATTTTGTTAATTTGCTTTTATTTTATTAATACTTAGTTCAGTTTCAATTGGTGTAACCTGTATAGTTCAGTTTCAGTAGGTGTAACCTGTATTGTAGTGTACCTGTGGTCATTCCTACTTACTGTAAGCCCTGATCTGAATAGATTTAAATTTTCAGTTATATTCAGAGTTCATTACAACTAAAATATCAGGTACTTTTAAATGTGTAATTTATTTTTTTATACTGGTCATTTATTTCCATTTTAATATATAAATCGAGTATCAATATGTTCATACCGTCCAATTACCGTAATAGTGATTTTCTATTTGCTTAACATTATTGATGAAAGGCTATGCAATATGCTTGTACAAAGGCTGACCCTAAAATTTTTGTTTTATTCTATTAGCATAGATAAATATTCTATTAGCATAGGTAAATATTCGAGGGAAGGAAAGCCGAGACCAACAAAAGTAACCTTTGAGAGAGGGGAGACATGTAGGGAAATATTGTTGAGAAAAAAAAGTCTAAAAGACCTTCAAGAATGCAAAGAAGTGTTCATTAGACGATACAGAACACAGGAAGAGATGGGAAAGATCAAAAACTTGTTGCAAGAGGCAAGAAGGTTAAATGATGAAAGAAATGAAGAAGAGAAGAAAAATTTTCGTTACGGAATACTTCCAGACAAAGGGGAGATAAAGAAGATAATGACAGCAGATCAGGGGATGGGGCCTCATTAAGATTGTTATACACAAATGCTGATGGATTAGCTGGTAAGGCAGTAGAATTAAAAGATAGGATTCACAACAGTAAGGCAGATATAGTAGCAATTACAGAGACTAAGTTGAGTGAGGACATAAACAGTGTCACAGTTTTTCCTAAGGGCTTCAGAATACTAAGGGTCGAAAGATCTGAGAGGACTGGTGGAGGGATAGCACTGCTCATAAGTGAGAGGATTCAAGTTGAAGAGATAAACTTGGCTATAGAAAGTGAGTTCAGGGAATTTCTTGTTGCTCGCATAAATACTGGGTCAGAGAGCATTATAATAACTGTTGTATACAACCCACCAAGGAACCAAAATAGGCTTGAAATTTATGAGGAAAGTCATATAGGTACGATTGAAGTCATAAACTCAGTTGTTAACATGGCGCGGGAGAAAAAATGTAGGATTTTGATTATGGGAGACTTTAATCATAAAGAGATAGATTGGATAAATCTTGACCCACACAGTGGTGAGGACTCCTTTGGGGCAAGATTCCTAGATTGCGTACAAGGGAATTTCCTACACCAACATGTAATGGAACCAACAAGAGCCAGGGGTGGGGATGAGCCATCACTACTTGATCTGGTGTTCACAGATAATGTGTTGGATATTGAAAATATTGAGTATGAACCACCAATTGGAAAGAGTGACCACTGTGTGTTGTTGATGGAGTATATCATTGAAGACATTCTTCCTGAGAGTAGAGGCACTGAGGACATGAGGAGGAACTATCAGAAAGGAGATTACATCAAAATGAATGAGCTTTTTGCAGTTATTGACTGGAGAACCTTATTTTGCAACTGTAACACAAGGTTTTATATAAAAATTTTTTAGTGCATGGCTTTCTTGGAAATTTTATACTAAACTCTATGATATTGTTCTCGAGCTTTCCTACAAGAGTTTTTTCTAAAGATTTTCTTATATGAATATTTATTCTCTTTTCTTTACTTAATATGTAAGATTACAGGGTGGTTCTGTACTAAATATATTTGCTTAATGGCAGATTTTTATGTTATCAGCTCAGAATTGTAGAATATTATCAAACATACTGCATCATTACAAACCAGTCTGTTATTGTTATCGGAATTATGTCATCTTCTACCTATGCACAGAATGAAGGTGTTGGATAATATGGATATTCTTCTGAATCTCATAAAAGTCGTTTTCAGTATGAGTGAAAACATCTGGAAGATAAATAGTAAGATTCTTGTTTCATGAAGTCATATAGCAAGATGTCAATTTCCTTACTGTTGCTAGTATATGTTTATATTTTCAGTGGGTATTATAAGGACCATTTATGAGGTCTGGATGATAAGTAGAAGGATTCCCGTTTTCTTTTAATCTTGTCCTTTCAGTATACCGCACATTATTTTGTTGCAGATATATATTTGTCTGAAAACAAATATACAGTAATTTTAGTCAATATTTTCCAAATATCAGTATGACCATGGGTACTGCTTTAATTTTTCAACAATAATATCATTTTTTTTTATTTGCAGTCATGTGCTATGTAACCTAACTTTGCAAGAAAAAGTAATAAATGTAATCCCAGAAATATAAACAAATTACCCATTAGCCCATGTGCACCCAATAAAAGCGCTACACAGATTTCTGACTAATTTTGCAGAAAAGATTATTGAAGGACACTATATAGAATAATATCGTAATAAAATAAAACTTTTTGTGAAAAGAAACTTACTCGGGTTAGTTTAGTGTCCAAGGTTCGTACCCCGTTGAAATATTTGTATGAATATGGTCTTTATTTCTGTCATGTTTCATTATCTGCTTCAGTCGTATAGTGTACTATCAAGTAATACATTATAATGTACAGTTCACTAATAATGTATGCAAGAAGCATATTAGAAAGTATAATTACCTCTTTTCTCCACCAATATCATTCACATTTTGCGAAATTATCAGTAGAATCACTGAAATAGATATTAAAAAGCAGAACTCTATTTAAATATTTAATTGAAGTATTCAGGTATGGTATTTGGTGAATATTTTAATGTAGCTTTGATGAAATACATTACAGGGGGTTCTCGACTTATGTCAGATTTCCATTCCTCAAGACATGATGTAATCCGAGTTTCAGCGTAAGTCGGAACGCGCCTAAATAAGCACCTAAGTCTCCCACCTATGCTAACAGAGTAGTAAAGTTCAAAATCTAAGACATAAAAATACATTACTACGTATTGTACCGCCATGCTCAACAAACTGTTCCAAGGGCAAAGTTCGTATTTACAACTTTGTACATGTATTTGGTAGTTTTGTTAATAAATTCAAACTAGGTCCTTAATATAAACAAATAAATGATTAAAACCATTAACTTGATGTGTACATATACAACAATGCTGCGTAATGATGTATTCTTTTGCCACGCTCACTAGACTGTTCAGTGCACAGAGTTTGTATATACTACGTAAACTACATAGGTAAAAAAACTATTTATTAATAATTTATGGGAGACGCATAGTAACCACAAAATATCGTAAGTAAAGGACCTCATAAACTGAGGACCCCCTAAACATAGAGATTTTAACATATGTAAAAAGTTGTATTGCTAATTTACCCTACTTCAGAGGCTATAAAAGGTGTATTATAACTAAAATTTTATTTAAAGATAGGAATACTTATAATAATACAGTAGACATATGAATTTATGCTGTTGTTGCAAGTTATGAGTTTACCTGAATATTTGTAAAATACATCTTAGAATTATCTTTATATTTTAATATAAGTAAAAATAAAATAGGATTTCAAGTATCATGGGCAATTCAGGCAAAAATACAACAATAACATCAGTAGTATGGTGTGTAATGATGCAAATGTGATAGACACATGAAACTCACCCCAAGTCTTCCAACTGAAATGGCATTTTCAACACCATTTTTAAACCTATCCAGAAAGCCAGTGGCCTTTTCATGTACTCCTAGCCTGTGTATGTACTAAATACTTCAGTTATTTTTTATCAACCACTTTATTTAATAAAACTTTCAGATATAAACCAGTGAAGATGCATCGACAGGGACAGTCACTATTGCCAACTAATGATTTGCAAAAGAACAATTCAGAAAGTCATTATACTGACATTGAAGACACTTTACACACCTCTCCAAGGGTACAAAAAGTTAAATTAAGAAATGGCAAGAAAGCTAATGATGTATCGGTTGATTATGACCCTAATGGGCATCCTCCAAGTATTAAATTGGCTCTCCAAAACCCTGTATTTCCTGCAAGTAACTATATTAGAAATTGTAGGAGTGTTCCTGAATTAGACTACTATGAGTCAACATCATCTCTTGATTCAATTTACGATGTTCCATTTAAGTATGAGTTACCAACCCGACTATTCTCGCACCTACCTTCTTCACCACCGCCTCCCATACCTACTAAACCCAAACCACCTTTACCAAGAAGGAATCCAGGAACAAAACTTTCTCAAACAAGGCAGGCTCACAGCCAAGAAAATCTTCTTCAACCTACCAGCAAACGCAAAGGCATATCTTCTCGATTTAACAGTCAAGATTCCATTCTAAATCCATCCAGGATATATGAAGAATTGAATGAGCCTATATCTGGTAACCTGACTGTAACAGATAATAGATCTAGAACTAGATTTGTTATATCAAGTCATGAGGCTTTGGAAAGAAAATCAAGAGATTTGGATAGTGAAAGAGTTGGTAAGGAATATCTCTCTCAAATTCAAGAACCTCTCAGTAATAAACCTGCTGGAAATATACTACAGCCGTTACCAAATACTCCAGTGTCTGGAAGTAATCAAAGTCCTACTGATTCATTACCTTCACCCTACAGACCTCTGAGCCAGACTTCTAATAGTACCTATTATCAACCCACTGATGTTCCATTTTATCTTAAAAAACCAAAAGTCGCTTTTGGTGTAGCTTCTTACGATGATCCATTTGGTGCCAAGTTCCCTATACCCCTACCCCTGTCTTCTAATTTTCCTATGCCAGAACCTGCACTTCATAACTCTGCAAATAATGAAATGGAGCAGCAGCAGCTATCATCTTCAATATCTGGAAGCAAGGATACTCTTAATAATTCCATACCATCTTCACCTTTTAGAACTTCGAGTCAGACATCTAACAGTACATTTTATCAGCCAAATAATGCTCCATTTTACAAAGAAAAATCCAAAGTTGCATTTGGTGTAGCTGCTTACGATGATCCATTGGCTGCCGAATTTCCTAGTCCTCAAAATCCGTTTTCATTGGCCGCAAAAGAGAAAACTAATAGACTCACTGAAAAGTTAGAGCAAATAAAAAAACCTAGTATTCCTCCTCCACCAACTCCTGCTCCAGAACAGAAAGATCAGAAAAATACCAAGCTTTTAAAAACGAATACCAGGATGCATTTTGTTGAGCATCCACAACGTGCGAACAAGAGCAAGAGCGTTTTTCATTTAGATGATGCTCCTTTATCAGACGTAACGTCTGAAAATGGTAGTTCGTTGTATACCAAACTTTCTACAATATCGTCAGCTAGATCCTTGGGAAGTCTTTTGTCTTCAGAAAGCAGCCAGCGATCTTATAATCAGCCTACGCTCATATAAAGTGTTTGCATGCTAGCATGGTAGGATTAGAATAACTATAAAAGGCTGGTGTATCTTATGACAATTGACATTTAATATATTCCTAATTCTTAATATTGAGCTTATATAGCACATGCCTAATAACCCAAACTGCTGCTCCTATTAATATTTTTATATACTGTGCCTCTTTAAGTATAATATCAGTTTGAATTTTTCTTTTAATAAATACTCATATAAAATTAGGAATATTAATATTATTCAAGTTTCCATTACATGTTCCTTCACACATTCCCCTTAATGCTGCTTTTCTATACCACTGAATAAAATTACGGGCTTAGAATTTTACGGAGTATTTTTTTTTTTAATTGGCAAATTTTTCGTAGAATTAAAAAGAAACTTTTTTAGTTGTGTTGGATTAAGCTTTGCTAGTTTCTTATCAAGCTCCCAATGAATATCTTACATTTTCATTATTAGAAATGCTTTATGCCATAAAATTGGCAGTTAATAGTTATTTAGAAGTAGTCTGAAGTGTAATATGGGTAAGTTCTTTTAATAGTATCATTCCAAGATTATGTCTTTCTCTTAGTCTGAGAAGATAATATGGTATCACATCTCTTACAGTGAAAAAGACGATAAGGAGGCCATCTTGAAGGAGGAGCAAAAAGAAGAGGAGCTGAAGAAGAGTGATTCCAAGGGCAGTGTGACAAAGGATTCACCTGTGTAGATCTCTTAAACCTCTTTGCTAGTCTTTTTTTAATACTTCGAATATCATAACACAGGCTGCTTTTGGCCTTGTGTTCCCTCAGTGGATGTAACGAATGGGAAGGAGACACACTTAAAGTAGCTCTCCCACGTCATAGTAATCAGAACTATAAGTCGTAATATGAGGCATTGATTCTAGAACAATGAACTTTCCTTTGCCAAAGAAATATGTACTCTTCTCATATCCAAGTAGTTTTATGTATTCACTGTACTTTCATAACTCATGGTAAGTGATTATATTCGGGAGAGGTACAGATTGTCTCTCGTGAAATTGATGTGGAGTAGTACAGAGTTTAACAAGTATACTGTAAAAGGACAGAAATAAAAATGGAGAATAGGATTTAGCTAAAATGACTTATCACTTTGAAAGTCATATGAAACTTGGACAACTTATTGAAAATTTAGATCTTGAGGTTACTCTATAATCCTATTCAGATATTTGCAGTTAGTTCTTTCCTTAAATTTGGAGACTGGTTATGAATTATATTGCCCATATCTTAGTAATTTAAAATCAGTGTTTTAGCTTTCAAAGCTTTGTTTTTAATATGGTACATATTTCTTTTTGCACATTAGCTAAAAATTTTAGTGAGAATAAAAGATTCTCATTGGAGTATAGGGATTGGAACTTGGGTACTGAAATATAATGGAACTGCTTTTCAGGAATGTGTATACAGTAAAAAAGGTATTGAATCAACACATTTTTATTTTCATTTATTAATTGCAAGTGTAAATGTTAAGTGTGTGTGCATGGCTAATTTGCCATCTTTGCTGTGCTGAACTATGTCGTCAACTGACGCAAAGGACTAATAGAACAGAAGTTCACAAAGTATTTGCTATGAAATATTACAGAGTTAAATGTGAAGTATGTGCACTCAGTATTGCCTTTCATGTATATGTAATGTATATCTCATTTTTTATACCATTAGAAATAAATGAAAACATTTTAAAAATTTCAAAGGCTTGCAGTGTAGGTTATGTAAATCACTTCACATTTTTTTGTCCATACTATGCCTAGTCATTTAGCATAGCAAAGTTTAAAAAGACTTGTGATATCATTACTGTGTTTGATAAAATTGCTAAACTGTACCGCACTCCTAAAACACTAGATTTTTTTTATGTGAAGAGTTTATATGTACTCATTTGACTGCTTCATTAACACTGCCTTAAAATTTTTACGTCATCATCAGGTCAAATTGAAGTTCGAATTTCTTAATTTTTGCTTACTGTATCAGTGGGTGCAATTTAGGATTTTCATAAGTTTTTTATAACTTAGATTTTGTACTGTTGAGATGGACCAAAATGTAATTAATACTTTCAAAAGTAATTTGAATGCGAATTGCAACATTTTTCTTCTCTAGCAGTTGATACTTTTTGATTGTACAGATATGTGAAATGCGGCTCTCTACATCTGATTGAGCATTAGAAGATTTAGTTTATAATATATTAGTGATTTAGAATGGCTGTTATAGCGGATATTGTTAGTCTCTCACCACCTTTTAGTTCTCGAATTTTTGTGTCTTTTTGAATTCAGAAGAAGGATTTCTCAAGTTTGAAACGTAGTTTGCAAGTTTTAGCCAATACCAGGAGAATGAGACTTAAAATTTATGCTATAGCAAAATAAATGGAACCTTATTTCATAAGTAAGGTTTTAGAAAAGTACCAGTAGAATATTAATTACTCTGAAAATGAGTGTTTTTCTTTGCAGGTTTGTGAAAAGGACCATAATATTTCTTTGTTTCAAAAAAATATTTAAGTTTCTTTGTAAAAGTTAGTAAGGACTTTAACTTTCTTTACTTTACAAGCTCTGAAGGTTCAATAGTGTATTTAATAGGCTTCAGAGATAGACCGTCAGAGTCGCGATGTAAAACACTTGCATTATATGTTGCTGGGTCATTTTTCTCACTAGCAATTTTATTTGGTTTAAGCATTTGTGATGTGTTATGAAGAACGGCAGGACTATCTTTATTTGCCATGTATGCTGACACACTGTGTTGCATACTTTTCCTACATCTGATTAATGGGTTGGCAGTTGTATCAAATACAACCCAAAACTCTCTTATATGATTGATAAGAAATTCTAAAATGACACTTCAGTTATTATTGTAGTAGATGACACTAATGCATCTCTCCAGGTCTGTAATGTATCAGTAATGAATATTAAAATTTATTAATTACAACAGAATAAATTATTAAATTTCTTTATCTAATAGCAACCCTTCCGTTATATTATGAAATTTATTGTGGATATTTATTTAGATGTTCATAAAGACAAGAGACTAAAATTTTCTTTTGTAATTATTCAAGTACTTATACAAGCTTAAGTGCCATTTCAGAATTTTATTAATGCTATCGTATATGGCTCATAAGTATAATTGCATAAGACAAACACAGGGTTTTTTTTTTCAGCAAGGGCAGACATAGCTTTATAATACTGGTAGATACAATCTGAACCACAGACACTGCTTTCTAAACTTAAGGTTGTATATATATATATTAATGTAAACATTTTAACATCATTTGATAATGCACAAGAGAGTTTTGACTGTGGCAAAATTATCTTTGATTCTCTTTTTTTTCCTTCGAAGTCCTAAAGTTCAATATGTCATATTAAACACTAACTACATAAGAAGGCCAGCAAATTAACCATCCAATCCTGTTTTTTTTTTCCTTTAATAAATTGCTTGAACATGTTATGAAAATGCATTTATCACCTTTTACAGTTATTACAGCCATGTCTGTCCCGTGTACCCATGTGTAATATATAAGGTCAGCTTTTTTATTGTGATTATGTATGACTAAGCTTGTCTGTACTCCAGTGTGGTGAAAAAACAATGTATGCCATTTACTTGGAATGTCATTTTCCTGTAGCAAAAACAGTATTTTACTGATTCTTTCTATGTAGTCCATAATGAGTATTTGTCTGAAGCAGCCTGGCTATCAGATGCAAACTAAGCAAAAATTTCCGTGGAACTTGGCTTTTCAGACACTTTTTTTCTAGATAAGGTGATATATATGCTAAATGGAGTCACAGCGTTGTTGCTGTTCCCAAAGCTGCTTGGCCTAACAGTCTTGAGTCCCTAAAGATGGCCTTTGCCAATCCTAGGCTTTCCCACAGAGCTCTCAGGGAGTGTATGTTGCGTTGTCTGTGTATGTGGTGCAGTCGTCCATATTGTATTTATGATATTACATCCTCAACAGGTATCACTGATTGAGTCTTGCTTCTTCTGATAGTTCAGAAGGGCAGGGTAGGCTCACATAGCAGCTTGGCCAGGAAGACACTTGTCTTCACACAGAAAGAGAGAATTCGGAAGATAACACTCAGTGACAAGATGGAACAGTGAATTAACTGGGTATGGATATGTTTGCTGAGGCTGGTTTGGGGTGAGCAAGGAGGAGGAGCTGACAGTATTTGTGTCCAATCGTGCTCTAGGTGTTGTTTTAATGATCCTTGGTGTATTTGGGTGCTGCCATGTTGTGCAGTTTTGTCTCTTTCAAGTCAAGATGGTCCTTGACTTTGTGGACTTGGTTTTTGGTGTAAGTGGTCTGTAGGTGTAGTAGCTGTGCAGCATGTGATTATTTTTAGTGCTTTCTTTTGTAAAGTCTGTAGGGTGCTGTGGTCTTTTCACAGGTTTCTATTGGTTTTATTTGTATTTGTGCTATTAATTATATCTCCGTTTGAGCCTTGAAAGCTACAGGTGTACAGTATGTTTTCCAGTTTTATATATCATCGATTTTCTCTAATACATTTTTAAGCCTCACCTACTTAATGTATTTATTTCTAGAAAACATTCCTATTGAATTCAACATGTTTAATACTTTAATTTCCTCACATACGCACCCTCTTCTTTCAGTTATTTAGTTTTAATTATCTTATATATATATATATATATATATATATATATATATATATATATATATATATATATATATATATATATATATATATATATATATTGTTGTAGTGATGTCTTTGCGGTGTTGGATAATATCATGTGGGCAAGTGACCTGAGTGCATTGTCTTGGTGTCAGTTTATTTTTTGTCAGTGACATGTTTAAATGAATCAGGTTGTGTGTGTGTGCGTGCATGCATATTAAGGGGATGTTATTTATGGTGAGGTGTGGAATGGATGGTGTTCTGCTGTCCAGTTTGTGAGGGGGAATAACTGGATTTTGCTGGAGCTAATTTGAGGATGTTTGAAGGTGAAGCATTCTTATAGTGTTGAGGTGGAGCTGAAGGAGATCTGCAGCTGTGTTTGTGCTTTGATATTGTGTTATGTCGTCTGTGTAGGAAGCTATGTGTACTTGGGGTAAGTGTGGCGTGGGTAGATCGTGTATGTATACACAAATTATATGCATGCACACTTGCTTGCAAGGTAGTTGGCCGGCCACCATTTTGTGTTAATGTGCATGTTTATTTTGAAAATTTTGTGAGATTATGGTGGGGGATGGCATCAGAGGCTTTACTTATATCTAGTGTGATAAGAATTGTCCCCTGTGCTGGCCTAGCTGACTTGCTGCCATCAAAATTCTATGTCGGATGTTTCTGGTAGGAATGGTCTGCAACCATGTTGTGATGGGCTAAAGGAAAAGGTGTAATTCATAGCAACAGTTGTCATTCTCTGACTTAGGAGGGAGTGTAGTAATGGGATGAGTGAAGAGGGTAGCATGAGGTTTTTGTTGGGATTGGGGATTGTAATAATGACACCAGGCTTTCAGACGTTGGGTACTATCTCAAGTGTCCAAAGTGTGTATTGCTTACATTGTCATGCCACAGGTAGATAAGTGCACAAAATTGTTGATGATCTGCTTTGTCTCATGGCTGGTGAATGGTGTACAGTCAGCTTAATCTAATGACAAGTTGGTTTTCAAGGTGGGGGTGAAGATGACAAACAAGAGAGAAATGATTGATGAGGGTATATTGCCTGTTATTTATTTTACTGTATAGTGCCAGCTGTTGTCATGGCAGTAAGTGATCTTGCTGTAGGATTGTGTGATGCTATGTAATGTTTTGTAGTTTGTGCCTATTTTGTGATCAAGCATTTGAAGGAAATTATTCCAACTCGCTATTTGTTGTTAAAGTATTTTATTGTTTATTTGAGTGTTAAATGCTTTTATTTATTTTGCAGTGTGGGGTGTTTGGGAATGTTTTAGTTTTTGCCCTGTCTGATGGTTTTCAATTTTTGGTGTGAAATTGGGGGATCGTCTTTTTGTTACCTCTTTGGATATATTTCTTCTGCATTTTGAATTGTGTTACAAATGTATAGCATCGTTTATGTTTGTGATTGGAGTACTGTTTAGAGTATCGACTTGTTCTGTTTTAAAAGTGAAAGTTTCCCAGGAGGCTCTTTTGTAAATGTTGTATATGTCTGTGGCCAGCTGTGATGGTTCTCATTTGGTGATAAAGATAATGAGAAGGTGGGCAAATCTCTAGGGTTTGTCGTGGGGTGAGATTTGGTAAACAGAAGGATATGTCTGAAGGTGATGGTAGGAAGTAAGTCTGATGGGGACTATGTGTTGATGAATGATATTTAGAACGAAAAGTTTCTGTTTAGACGAGTTTTATCAGCCTGTCTGTGTAATTGTAAAGCGTAGTTGTTAGGTACTGTGGGGAATGTATGTATTTGTGATTTTATGTCTGATTTCTTTGCCAGTGCATACTTTCATTGATTGTAGTTTTGTGCTGCTGTCATATGGGGAAAGAAGGAATTTTGTATGTGCACTGGTGTCACTGAAGTAAATATATTTTTTTACCAGAAGGATGACTACCACTGCCTTTGCTACCGATCCAGTCTTTTCTAATGGTTGTGAAGGTATGGCATGAGGGTATTTTGTGTGTTCTGTGAAGTTTTGTTTCTTGGAAGATGGCAATTCGTATAAGATGTTTTTTGATGGTGTGTAAGATCTTGTGTTTTGGTGCTTAAGTTATCTATGTTAAATTGTAGTATACTGATGTTGTGAGTATGATGTGTGTTACGTTCTGCTGCAAAGGGCCTTAGAAGGGGTGTAGGTGGGGGAAGGTAGTAGGAGAAAGTGGTAATGATGATGACAGTTGACATGAGGGTTTGAATGTTGGGGAAGTTGATGGTCTTGGAAGGATTGGGAGATCGGGTGTGGAATGGTGGGCAGATTGGGGGATGAGGTGTGGAAGGATGGGCAAATTGGAAAGATGGGGTGTGGAAGGAGTAGGGAAAGGGCTTATAAGTGGGATATATACATTGTGAGCAAATCCAGGTATTTGTGTACTTTTTCAAGTTATCGTATGTTGTACTGGTGAAATGGTGAAAGTGGCAATCTGACGTGATAAGAGTGTGGAGCATTTTGGAAATAATTTTTGTAGTTGGATCCTGGGTCAGTCTCAATGTCTCTAGCTAGGAGGGGTCTTCGAGAAATGAAAGGCAGGAAGCCATACCTTGGTTTAGAAATAACTGTATTGTGTATAAAGATGTGATAATCCCTCACGTGCCCTGAGGGGCAGAGTTTGCTTCGGCACTAGCCTCTTCTGCTGCTCCTCTTCTGAGTTGCTTGGCAATCTAATCTGACTTGCAGCTCCAAAATATGAACCTATGGCTAAGATGCTGCCACTCTAGGTCCAGTTTGCTAAGTGGAATGACCTTTTTTTCTTTTCTTTTGATCTTATTGTGATAGAAATGCACTGCATATACGAGTATGTTTAGTCAATAGTGTCTCCACTCCATATACGAGTATGTTTAGTCAAGAAAGTGTCTTCCTTGAGTAAACATATGGCTAATAAAGTTCCATACTAACTTTTGAAGCACTTCAAGGCTATAAACTTGGGTTACTACAGACAATATCAGAAAATTAGGAGAAAATCTGAAGAGAGATAATTTTCATTTTAAGGACTTGTAATCCTAAAATTAATCATTTTTGCTGAATGTAAAATATATATTTCTACTAAGACGAAGCAGAATGCTATACAAAAGTTCAGGGCAGAGTAATAAAAGCTTTATATTAAATATATGTATGTACAGTACACCATTTGTATGTTACAAATTCATCAAGAGAACTATTTTAGTCTATGATCTAAGTTTAGTCCAATGCTCACTAATCAGCCACAGTCTCCGAGCTGCTTCCTTGTCCAGTGCTAAATCAGCTACTTCAGCTTCGGCTTTATTGCTGCAAAGTAAGAATAATGTCAGACACCATTACCTGTAACTGTTCTATACTTTCAAATGCAATAACAGAAGTCGTGCAGTCAGTATATGTGTTTTTGTTTAAGCTACTCTTTTCCAATTTGAAGATACCAGATATCAAGCCCAAGCATAGCATCTGGAGACCATCCATAGCATATACAAAGCCAACATTGCAACATATGGCAGAACTGGTAGAGAGACAACATACTAAATATACATAAGTAAGTTGCATGTTATACTGAATATAAGTAATATGGCAACCAGTAAAAAAGGGGCAAGGAGCAGGAAGAATAGTGTGGTTGGTAAATAAAAAAAAAAATGTATGTATTTAGGGTCCTCTGGTAGCAGCTCTTTATTCTTGTGAGCAATAATGTAGGTATTTAGGGTCATTTGGTAGCAGCTCTTCATGCTGGCGAGCAATAAGAAAACACTACAACATGAGATAAGAAATGCCAAAGACCAACCCAAGAGGTGAGATGGTTCAAAGTGCTTTTTATATCACATTTTACTACAACATATTGGGAATAAAGGAAAGGTAGTCAAGCATCTTGCATGATAACCCTTGCCAATTCATTAGACTGTAAAATTACTATTAGTTGTAAAGTACTGCAGGTTTATGTCATAGTACTTATCCCTCAAGGTAAATGATGAGGGTCTATGTATTATTGATCTATTTATGGATTCACTTATGTGCCTCACGATTTCAGTTTTGGCTTTGAATGTTCCTTCATATTCAGGACAGTTGTTTCAGATGGCAGATCTGGTTTTGGTTGTTGGAGCCTCTTTTCCATTTAGTTAACTTATTTCGAAAACTTGTCATCTGTTGGCTAAGGATTTTGTTGTTCATTCTTCGTTGACACTGTATGTTACATTTTTTAATGATGGCATTGAGAAAACATCTCTGAATTTGTATTGCTTCTTGATGCTGTGGGTAAAAGATTTGCTGCAGCAGAGGTTCATATTTCATCCAAACAACATGATCGCTCCATCTCCATTACTTCTTGATAACGAAGCTTCAATACCAGTTATTTTTGTTTCAGTCAGAATATTAACATTGTTTCCATTTGTTAGCCCATTTGACAATCAAGATGTTTTGAAGAAAGCACTGGTGAAACTTTTCAACTTTTCACATGTCATTGGTAGGTTGTCCAGGTTTTTGATGCATACAAGAGTAATCACCAATAATCTGTGCACTAACATTGGTAGGTTTCAGATGTAGATGTTACAAATATAGAGAAAAAATTTATTCAGAGATATCCAAATGATGCTTCAGCGCATTTAAGACAATGATGGATCTTGTTAGTAAAGTTGACACTGAAAGAGACTTTCACGACAACGAGTGATCCTAGCTTTCAATGGTTCTTTCATGAAACTGAATTGATGGCTCTACCCAATTTGTCTCAGTTACAGCTGGCCGAGTTTTCTTTGAGTTGATGTTGGTCAACATATCTTGATGGTCTTTTGAAACCCGCAGCGCTGTCGACATCTGTGTATTGTTACTTGATGCCGGAACAAATTGATGTATTGTTTGTGGAGTTCAAAAAAGCAAGACTGAAAAATCTGCTATCTCCTGTGGACAATTTTGATCCCTTGAAGTACGTCATCCTTTGTAATGAAGATGGTGTACAAATTTGGGGCAATCATGCACCCTACTATATGGCTTGCAGTTGCTGCTGCTGACCATACCTGAGGTAAGCATGCTATCTGGAGGAGATTTTGGATTTATATATACTTCTCAGGTCACCTACAGATGGATGGGACATTTCAAAAGAATTCCCTTGATATATATATATATATATATATATATATATATATATATATATATATATATATATATATATATATATATATATATATATATATATATATATATATATATATATATATATATATATATATATATATATATATATATATATATATATATATATATTATATTATATTATATTATATTATATTATATTATATTATATTATATTATATATATATATATATATATATATATATATATATATATATATATATATATATATATATATATATATATATATATATATATATATACAGTGATCCCTTGCTGGATCGCGCTTCTTGGTTCGCGTTTTCACTGTACCACATTTTTTTTTTGGCAAATTATTATTTTATTTTTTGGGTATATGCAAAAATATTAAAATATTAAAAAAATAAAAATTCTCAGTATTTTCATTTTTTTATTGAAAAAACATATTTCATGATCTAATTGATAAAAAAAATTTATTTCCTAGCCTACGAATAATAAAACAGTAAAAAATAGTAAAAAACATAAAATTTAGATATACGTACGTACAATATAACTCATAGTATTGCATCATGCGAAATAGTGTCCGATAGCGTACAATGTATTGGGGTCGCAGCTACATGAGCTAGCATATTTATTTATATTTCCAGTAGTTTCATGATTTTATTGATAAAAACACGTATTTCTTAGCCTAAGAATAATAAAACAGTAAAAAACATAAATACTAACAGTATTGCAACAAGTAAAATACGATACCACTATCAGCGTTTTAGGACAAAGGCTCGTTCAGTCTAACTCACGTGTGCGCCGTTCACGTTGTGCTTATTAAACGTTTTGCTTGTGTCCAATAGCGTACAAGGTATTGGGGTCGCAGCTACGTGAGCTAGCATATATATTTATATTTCCAGTAGTTTCATGATTTTATTGATAAAAACACGTATTTCTTAGCCTAAGAATAATAAAACAGTAAAAAATAGTAAAAAACATAAATACTAACAGTACTGCAACATGTAAAATATGATACCGCTATCAGCGTTTCGGACAAAGGCTTCCAACATCTTCCATTGTCTCGCCTCACTCGTGTGCGCCGTTCATGTTGTGCTTATTATTATTATGTTTTGCTTGTGATTTTTTTACTCGCATATTTTAACCTTTGCAATGCCTCCCAAGCATCCTTCATCTTCTAAGGCTTCTTGTAGTGAGCCTAAGCGGCAAAGGAAAATGTTAACCATAACAGATAAGGTAAGTTTACCTATCACGTACATATAAATTTATGTTGCATGCTGTTATTTATAAAGTAAAGGGTGGTTTTTTAACAGTGCAGGGTGGGTTTATAAAGTAAACGAAAATATAATTGTAAAATACCTATGTACATGAGTATGTCATATAAATTTACGTTTGCATGCTGTTATTTATGAAGTAAATGGTGGTTTGTTAACAGTACAGGGAGGGTTTATACAGTTTATACGGTGTAAACGTAAAAATAAATTAAAATATCTATGTACATATAGGCTGATCCTACTCCACGATTTTTCTGTTTCGCACCGGGTGACGAAACCGAAACCCCGCGATAATGGGGGGGATCACTGTGTGTATATATATATATATATATATATATATATATATATATATATATATATATATATATATATATATATATATATATATATATATATATATATATATATATACCAGTACTGATACTTTAGCTTATATAAATTATAAGAGAAAGTATTACAAAGTATAGAATACTGTTTCATAATATTATTGGTTTTATGTGCAGAGTAGTGACTAATATAAAAAGTAAATAATCTATTGATACACGACACAGATATGCATGGTGACCACCATTAAGTGGTAAAGTAGCCAATAGACCTTGTCTTCCACCCAGAATATCCTGCGTTCAAATCCCCTTTTCTCCACTGGAGTCATTTGGTAATAATAATAAGGGAATTAAGTTATCCCTCCTATAATAGGCACTGTTATTACTGCAAGCTTAATAAGAACACAATTAAATAAGAGGTCTAAGGTAGAACTAGATCGCCATGAACACAAGCTTTAATAAGGCAATAATGCATATCCTACATTTCTCATGTAAAAAAACATTAATAAAACAAATCACCTACATACCTGAAGTACTTTCCTGTAGTATGTTGAAGTTCAACATTCAAAGCTGCATATATAGTTGTCTGAGCACCCTGACGAGGCGTTCTTAAGAAAAGCCATAAAAGAGGTTGTAAGAAAAAGTAGGATAACCAGCTTTTAGCAACACTCGTATGCCTTCCTAAATCCGTAAAGACAATCCCAGGGTGCACGGCATTGCAAGTGACGTTAGTACCTGTGCAATGTATGCAACAGAATTAGTCATAATACATAGTTGAGGTTGCAAATGCTGATTATAGGCATAAAATCCCTTCTAATTATATTTAAATGACATAAGTTGCCATGACTTAATGAGATCAACAGTAGTCTGCCAAACCAAAGGACCCATATCTAAGCTCTCCTCATTCGGTGGCTAAAACAAGAACTTTTACTTCATCATGGCGAGATTGTGGAAGGGAAAGTAGTGTGCTCTGTTGTCTCCTAGTTCTGTAAATCAGCAAATATACCGAGTATAAGTATGGCAATAGCAGGCTATATGCGGAACAACTGCACCATTAGACTAGGCATGCAGGTTTGATATAAAAAATTACAAGTCCAACATCTCTGAAGCAATAAGTGGTATACCCAATCTGCCACAGGATGAAGGCATACATTGAGCAAAATATAGTAGCAACTAAACTCTCTCTTTACCTATTGTTGTGTGAAGTTAATTAAGCTAAAGAAGATATTCACAATCAATTATCAATAACTAGCATTTATAGTACTTGTATAATGGGAAAAATATATAGAACACTTAAAAGGTAGATCCTGGTATATGTGTAGTATAACTGAGCCACATTATCAATGGTGGAATAAAGCTACTTTACCTAAAAATAAAGCAGAGAAGTAAGCATCAACTCAAAAGCAGATTTGCAACAATTGCCACGATATTGGTAATTACAAACACATAATATATATGAGTTCAGTATCTTCAATATTAATTTAAGCATAAAGTTAATAGTCGCATTAACATCTGTCCTGGATTAACAAGACAATGAGATAATCTCAAAACTAAAATTTTAGGCAAGTACACGTCACATATCAACAAAAAATATAGGAAACCATGATGCTTCCTAGACTAGTGGGAAAATTCTTCTTTTATAGCTAATTAACCAATACTGATTATAATTACATCTGCTGCACATAGAAAATTATGAACACGTTTCTGATTATGCGTGGCATTATCAATAACCAACCCCTGAGTTTCCTTGATTTAATCCAACCACTTCACAAAGTTGAGGCCCAGAGCATATTAAGGTAATCCAAAATACATATCTTCACAGCAACTCACTTTCTACACCGTAAAGTTGTGTGCTTATGCAATTCTTAGATGGTATGAGCCATGCAAGACCAAACTTCCTCACTGTGCTTATGTACGAGTTCTACACATTAAACTGTTATACTATTTTGCATAAACATTTCTTAAAACTAAAAATACCTTTTCTTCAAACAAGTATAATTTAAGAATGAATAGTATTAATTACTAGCAAATCAAATTAACAGAGGACTAAACAAGGAAAACCATACATATATTACTCAACAAAAACTTCCCATAGATTATGAATAAGTATAATGATCTGAAAAACTAATAGAAAGGATATTTTGAAAATTCATAAATCAACATATTGTCTTCTGAAGTCTTCAAAATATTAACTGAACTTTTTTTTTTATCATTTCAGAGACGCAGTGTAGTTGCCATAATAATATAATACTGGTAAGGAAAAACAATGGTATGGAATCAGACTTTAGGGAAATATACATGAGTTAAACTGGAACAAAAGAATAACACTGCCTCTAATAAATTCTATCACTGCACAGTATTTCTGATTATCTATCAAAAGACTTGATACACCGCACTTGAACCAAATTCTACATGTTTTAATTATTCTAATTCATTATACAGACGCTCCCATACTCACTAACAACTGAGTTACGAACATTCGCAGATTTGAACAAATATCTATCCATGTATTAATATATGTTTTACTGTACTGTGCTATATTATTATATAATTAGTACTGTATTGAAATTCATTAATACTGTATACAGTACTTTCTCTTTTATGTAGTAGTTAAGTGTATTTAGCCTGTGTTACACCTCATGTGTAAGTAGGTATATTAATCAATAGGTATGTCCTTCGGATTTCTTGAGTTACTTTCTATTTTATCTTCTAGGTTCATAGAGCAGTAAAAACCATATTTTTGGGACTCGTTTCTTCTTGGTTTATTAGAAAGAGAACATGACAAGACAAATGAACAAACAAACAAACAAACGAACGAACGATCCAAAATTTTCTGGCTCTCATAGGTACTAAACTTATAAAAAAAACAATTCAAACGTAACACAAGAAAACAATACATGAGGTGTTTGTTTACATTCAGCCACTTCTTCTTCTTTCTTTTTCTGTTAATAGATGGCAACCTGCACAATATGGAGGAGCGCCAAATTAAAATTTCTTAAATGTTACCAGGTGTTACATCCCGGCCCCAATGCACTTACTGGGATAGTGCATTATATACTATGTAACAACTGGGTTGCAAAGTTCAGCATCATATCACAAAACCATACATATCAAAGTATAGGTTAATTACAAAAAAATATATAATTATATAATACACCTCTATTTCTAATTTTCATCCATGGCAGCACTTTCTAGTACACAAATTTTAGTAATGAGCCTCATATGTACCAGTTGCTGTTCTCACATTTACATAAGGTACCATCCCATCATCAATCTTATGTACCCCAGTCACTAGTGCTAGTGGCCATTGATTTCTAGGAACACTGTCTTGCTTCAGAAGCACTAAGTCTCCTATCTTAAGATTAGGATGTGCCTTCATCCATTTTTGGGGCTCTTGTAAGATGGGTAGGTACTCCCATAACCACCTATGCCAGAAAACATCTGCTAAATATTGCGAGTGTTTCCATCGGCGACGATATGCATCCTTTTGGTCAAACTTCCCAGAGGGTGACACAGAACCTCCTCTCAGCATCAGCAGGTGATTGGATGTCAAAGGTCTTTCATCTCTAGGATCATCAGATAACTTGGTGATAGGCCTACCATTAATGATACCCTCAACAATGGTCAGCAAAGTTACAAAGGTTAAGTCATCCATGACTTGTTGTTTCATCACCCCTGCCAACACAGATCTTATGGTTCTAATTTGCCTTTCCCAGATGCCACTCATGTGTAAGGCTCGGGGAGGATTAAACTTCCAAGTGACTTTCCTTTTATATAGTTTCTTTCTAAGTATTTGACATAGACTTTCAAACCAAGCAACAGCTTTCTTCAGTCTATGCCATGAGGAGTAATGACTCAGGAATCTACTTGTATGATCATCTTGAGTATTAATGGCATACACTACTAGGGATGGCTTTACTTCAACCATACTTTCTAATTCTTCACAGTTAACTGAAGGCTGCCTGGGCCAATTACTTCTATTTTGTTATAGAAAACTAGGTCCCTTTATCCAACGTTCATCACTAAGAAGTTCACATGCTGTCATCCCTCTGGATGCATCGTCTCCAGGATGCTCAGTAGTGGATACATATCTCCACTGTGTTGGTGTGGTAGGACCCCAAATCTTTGCCACTCTATTGGCAACGTAAGTTTGAAACCTCTTTGCTGTACTCTGTAAATACCATAACACAATAATGCTATCTGTCCAAAAAATAGATTCTTCTAATATTATTTCCAACTCTTCTCGTAAAAGTTTGTCTAATCTAACTGCTTCTAGTGCTCCAGCCAACTCTAAACGTGAAATGGTGGAACCCTTTAAAGGTGCAAGTCTAGACTTTGCCATCATGAGATACATAGAGATAGTTTGATCCTCAAAAAAGTCAATAAATGTGAAACAGCTCCATAACCATACTCTGAAGCATCACAAAAATGATGTAACTGGGTTGTCCTTACAAATTTGTCCTTCGGTACAACACATCAAGCAATCCTGAACTTCCCAATAACAGGCAAGTCATTCAGCCACCGGCCCCATTGTTCCTCCATATCCCTTGGCATGGAGTCATCCCATCCTTTTTCCAGTCTGCACAATTGCTGGAATAGCCTTCTTGCCTGTAGCACAAATGGACTCACATATCCTAAGAGATCATACACTGTACTGAGTGTGCTAAGTACTCCTCTTTTTATTCTTGGTTTATCTCTTACCTGCACGTCAAACCTGAAATAGTCAGACTCAATGTCCCATAGCATACCAAGTGCACGCTCTATGGGCAACTTTTCCATGCTGACATCCAGGGTGGAGAATGATTTTCCCCATCTGTCTCTAGGTATACTGATCATTAACTCTGGTGAGCTAGAAACAACCTTTGTAAGACAAAAACCTCTCTTCCTTTCTTCCAGATTCTTATTTTTATCCAATCGCTTTCCCAACATCTGTAAGCATCGTTCCGCCATAGCACGGTTGTCAGGTAGGCAAGGCCTTTCTGCCCTCAAAGGACTATTCAATGCATAGTGACCATTTATTAAAGACTGGTTCTTACCCCAGACTTCTAAAACTTTTAAGTCACTCTGAGACTTACCTGGTATTTCACAGCTGGCTCCTTCCAGGTCCCATAACTTAAATAGGTCCTTCTCCATCATTGAAGTAGTGTGTGCAAAATGAAAAGATCTCACTGTGGGCTTAAAGGGGTCAATAGGACCGTTAATGGCCCAGTCTAATGATGTATGAATGGCAAATGGCTCACCTGGTTGTCCCTTTTTTACTTCATCAGATGGCAAGAAATCAGCACAATCCTGCCCTACTAGCAGGTGAACTTGCTCTACCTCCAACTCAGGTAACCTTAGGTTCTTCAGGTGTGACCACCTTTCAATATCAAGTCGACTTGACAAGCCTGACAAGTCTAAATTCAATGTTGGCCTAACAGCTACTTCTTGTATACAAAAAGGTTCATGTGTGTCATCAAGATCAGATACAAGAAGAGTAATAACAGTTGAATTCATAGGCATCCTTGTCTGTGCAATAGTAGTGAGTTCCAACTGACGAGTCACACCTCTGGTTCCTAACTTTTCACGTAATCTTCTGTGCAATATGTAGTATTTGTTCCTGGGTCCAACAGTGCATATGTATCAACAACAATATTGGTATCCACACATCTGACTCTTGCTGGCACTATAGGAAGAGTAAGTCTACCACCTTGTCGGCAGGCTAAGTTACACCCTCTGGGATTCATAAAAGTATTCAGTGGCGTGTAGTCAGTAAACTGTGTTGCTGCTACTGGCATCCATGATTCTGATGTAGGAGTGTCTATTGGTGATTCCTGTAAATTAGCAACATCATCTGCTTTCTTACTTGGGAGATGAAGATACTTGCTGTGTTTCCTTCCACAGCCTTCAACATTACAGATAAAATTTCTTGAACAATCTTTAGCAATGTGTCCCTGAGAAAAACAATTCTCACACAGACCCTTAGATTTTACAAGATTCCAACGGTCCTTTACTTTCATAGCCTTAAATTGTGAACAGGATTTTACATAATGTTTTTGTCCACAACAAGGACACTTACCTCCTGTGCACTTCCCAATCTCTGGTCTAGATGTATCCTCAGTTACAAAAGTATTGACAGCAAAACTTTCCGCCCGTCTCTTCGGAACTCTGTTCATCTGATTCTTACCTTTTTCCTTCTTCTGATCCTTAATCAATTTTCCAAAGACTGGATCAGAAACCTCGTCAGCAACATCACAAATGAACTTCGCAAGTTCTGTAATTTTTGGTCCTCTTCTATACTTGGAGCGAAGCTCATGATTAACTTTTACCCATCTTGTCTTCAGGTAACTTTTCCACTATCTTAAGCATATTGTCTCCACTTGCTAGTTGATTGATAGAGTTCATTTCCTTAAGGGACTCAGGACAGCAAGTGAGCTCATCAGCATACTCTCTGAGATCAGATGATCCCTTCACATCTGGTCTATTGGTAACTTTTCTTACCCACTCACATGTAATATTATAAGGGATCCAAATCTTTCTTCCAAAATTTCTAAAGTTCTTATATAGCCTTCTTTAGGACCTTTATAATAAGTGCTTTTCAATGCAAGATATGCCATTCCTTTACAGTACTTTCCTAAGCATGCCAGTTTCTGAGCTTCTGGGATTGACAAACACCCCCTATGGTATCCTTAAATGACCTTATGAATGGCCAAAACTCCAAAGCATCACCACTAAATTGATGAATTTCTCCTCTAGGTACTTGCAGAGATTCTACTATAGACTGTTGCTGCGTTCATGACTGAATCAACACCTGGCTTAAGGCATCTACTAAAATAGATGCAGCTTTCTTTTCTGAGTCTTTTATTTCAACATTAGAGGGGTCCACTGATACTCTTGAGGGTTTTCTCAGGTGTTCTATAGGTGTACCTTCAAATCTTGGGATTTCACTGGCAACTTTTGGGCGTCCTGGTGTATTCATAGGTATGGTTACATGTGTAATGGGACCAAACCCTTCAGTTTGCAGCTGGTGTTCTAGAGTTTCTTCAGAATTAACTTCTTCCTTCAACTTGTTGAGTTCCTCCATCGATCTCTGTTTTTCCCTCTTAAGCAACAGTTCACTCTCCAATTTTGCCCTTTTTAACTCAAATAATTGTTGTTCCTTCTGCAATGATAACTGTCGGTTCTGCATTTCAAGCTGTTGAGCTCTGGATAATTCTTTAATTTCTTCTTCTATGTCCTTGTTCTTTGCTTCCAGGCAAGTATCTAAAATTTCTTTGAATGCCAACTGTTTCTCTGGCACAGCACTTTCTGATATATCATCATCCGAAAACTCATTATCCTCTTGGCTCTTGTCACAAGCTTCCTCTTCCTGTGAAGCTCTCCAGTGATATAATGCATCTTAAAAATCCATATGCCGAGTCATAACCTCCATTTTATATACTTTGGCCTCTTCAAGCTGATCTTCGTCCTGCAATAACTCAAGAAGCTCAAACAGAGCTGTTTCAAATACAGTAACATACTCAGAGTAAGCATCCATCTTCTCCTTTACTTGAAGAAGGTTCTTTGCATCACCAGCTAACTTGTTGATAGCAGTCATCTGTTTGGTAAGAGCTCCCTTTGTCCAGCCTCATTTCTTCTTGGCATCAGCTACAGGTCCATCCTGGTCACCAGCGATGTCCTTCAAAGGGATTTCTTCTCCTTCTACTACCTCAGTTATTAAATCTCTGGTCTGTTCTGTGCTCATCTTGTATTAAGTCTGTTTGCAGGATATTCTTAAACTTCAGGAATGTCTATGCCAAAATTTTGGACTGTTAGACCTCCTGTGTAAGTAGGTATATTAATCAATAGGTATGTCCCTCGGATTTTTTGCGTTACACTCCATTTTATCTTCTAGCTTCATTAGAGCAGTAAGAACCAGATTTTTGGGACTCGTTTCTTCTTGGTTTATTAGAAAGAGAACATGACAAGACAAATGAATAAACAAACATACGAATGAACGATCCATAGGTACAAAACATATAAAAACAATTCAAATGTAACACAAGAAAACAATACATGAGGTGTTTGTTCACATTCAATGGCTTCTTCTTCTTTCTTTTTCTGTTACTAGATGGCAACCTGCACAATATGGAGGGGCGCCAAATCAAAATTTCTTAAATATTACCAGGTGTTACACTAAGTATTGTACAATACTGCATATGTATGCACTGTACAGTCATTTTTTTACCTGAACACAATTTAAACACAATTCTACTTACGAAGGGACTTCTAGAACCTAACTCGTACATAAGTATGAAAGAGTCTGTATACTACAAAATTACTGAGTTGATAGAAAATGCTTGAAAAGTTGATGCCATTAATGTACAGGAGGCGTAAATTAAACTATGTGCTCTCTATATTGTTTCTGGAACAATAAAATTTTCTTAAGAAACTTCCTATTTGACTGTGGAGGAACAGCAAGAAGTAATGGTTATAA
>JAXCGZ010004817.1:0-29430 GCA_037179515.1 Halocaridina rubra | reverse complement strand
TCGGGGTAAAAATTTATTCATGTTTTCACATATGTAATGTGCCTATTTGGTTATTGTATAACCCGAATGAGATTGGGAATTGAATTAAATGTGAAAATGAAGCCACAAGTGAGGTTGGGGAATCTGTAATATGAACATAGTGGCATTCAGATAGAATGCGTTCATTCCTAAGTATAGAAGATATAAGCTATAAGGTTGGATTCCTTTTAACCTTCTGTGGTGTGCAGTTGTTAGCGCCTTGACTATAGTAATTATAAGTCCTAGGTTCGAGTCCCAGTCGGGGTAAAAAATTATTCATGTTTTCACATATGGAATGTGCTAATTTGGTTATTGTAAGACCCGAATGAGATTGGGAATTGAATTAAATGCGAAAATGAAGCCACGAGTGAGGTTAGGGAATCTGTAATATGAACATAGTGGCATTCATATAGAGTGCTTTCATTCCTAAGTATAGCACATTTAAGCTATAAGGTTGGAGTCCTTTTAACCTTCTGTGGTGTGTAGTTGGTAGCGCCTTGACTTAATAATTATAAGTCCTAGGTTCGAGTCCCGGTCGGGGTAAAAAATTATTCATGTTTTCACATATGTAATGTGCTTATTTGGTTATTGTATGACCCAAATGAGATTGGGAATTGAATTAAATGCGAAAATGAAGCCACGAGTGAGGTTGGGGAATCTGTAATATGAAAATAGTGGCATTCAGATAGAATGCGTTCATTACTAAGTATAGTAGATATAAGCTATAAGGTTGGATTCCTTATAACCTTCTGTGGTGTGTAGTTGGTAGCGAGTTGACATAGTACTTATAAGTCCTAGGTTCGAGTCCCAGTCGGGGTAAAAAACTATTTATATATATATATATATATATATATATATATATATATATATATATATATATATATATATATATATATATATATATATATATATATATATATATATATATATATATATATATATACAGTGTTCCCCCGGTTATTCGCGTTTCTTGGTTCGCGTTCTCACTGTATCGTGGTTTTCTTTTTTGGATAAATTATTATTTTATTTCATGGGTATACGGAAAAATATTAAAATATTAAAAAAGAAAATTCTCAGTATTTTCATTTTTCTTTTATTGAAAAAAACATATTTCATTATCTATTTGATAAAAGAAAATTATTTCCCAGCCTACGAATAATAATACAGTAAAACATATTAAAAAACATAAATTTAGATAGATAGATAGATACGTTTATTGACCACCTCTTTTGAAAAGTACAGTATAATCTTTACAAAAGGAATATTTGGTCCAAATTACAATGAATAAATACAATAGATTTTGTACAATCATTAAACAAGTAAATGAATTTTAAATTAATATGCATTGTACTAATAACTGAATGATATACGTACGTACAGTATAACTCACAGTATTGCATCATATGAAATAATGTTCGATAGCGTACAATGTATTGGGGTCGCAGCTACGTGAGCTAGCATATATATTTATATTTCCAGTAGTTTCATGATTTTATTGATATAAAATTGTACTTATTAGCCTAAGAATAATAAAACAGCGAAAAATAGTAAAAGACATAAATACTAACAGTACTGCAACATGTAAAATACGATATTGCTATCAGCGTTTTGGACAAAAGACTCGTTCAGTCTAACTCATGTGTGCGTCGTTCACGTTGTGCTTATTAAACGTTTTGCTTGTGTTCGATAGCGTACAATGTATTGGGGTCGCAGCTATGTGAGCTGGCATATATATTTATATTTCCAGTAGTTTCATGATTTTATTGATAAAAAAAAACGTATTTCTTAGCCTAAGAATAATAAAACAGTGAAAAATAGTAAAAAACATAAATACTAACAGTATTGCAACATGTAAAGTACGATACCGCTATCAGCGTTTTGGACAAAGGCTTCCACCATCTTCCATTGTCTCGCCTCACTCGTGTGCGCCATTCACATTGTGCTTATTATTATTAATATGTTTTGCTTGTGATTTTTTTACTCGCACATTTTAACCTTTGCAATGCCTCCCAAGCATCCTTCATCTTCTAAGGCTTCTTGTAGTGAGCCTAAGCAGCAAAGGAAATTGTTAACCATTGTAGATAAAGTGAAACTCTTAGATATGTTGAAAGAAGGAAAAAAGTTTGTGGATGTCGGCCGCTATTTTACGTACACGTAAAAATTATTGTAAAATACTTTATCTATGTATGTCAAGTCATCATCACCTCATTCAAGGTAAGTTTTCCTATCACTTTCATAAAAATTACGTTGCTTGCTGTTATTTATAATGTAAAGGGTGTTTTTTTAACAGTACAGGGAGGGTTTATACAGTGTAAACGTAAAAATACATTAAAATATCTATGTACATATAGGCTGATCCTACTCCGCAGATTTCCTGGTTCGCGCCGGGTCCCGGAACCGAACTACCGCGATAAGGGAGGTAACACTGTATATATATATATATATATATATATATATATATATATATATATATATATATATATATATATATATATATATATATATATATATATATATATATATATATATATATATATATAAGATTGCCAGACATCACAAAAACTAGCTTGACACTAAGATTACAGCAGCAGTTCCAAACCTTACTTTTCCTATCTGCATCTCTCATGTCCGTAATATTTTTTTTTTCCAAATATAATTTAAGAGAAGGAGGCAATGTATGCTTCTTTTCTAACATTCAGTCACCTTGTACATTAATCAGGTATAGAAGAATGGAATGTTTTCTTCCCCGCTTCAAAACTTTAAGCAATTTTTTTTCTTTGGATATCAGAATGCAAGTAAAGTAGCTCTTCCTTGAAGTATATTCTTGCAAGTAGAGTAGCCCTTCCTTGAAGTATATTCTTGCTAATCATATCGTTATTTAAATTTTAACTCCGTCTACAAAATATGAGTATGGTATTGATAATTGGAACTAAATTATTTCTGCATATAGTAGGTAAATATTTGTTAAAGTAGCGTCACTGGCAGACCATTCTACTATCCATAAACTAATAAAAATATAAATAAATTTGCTCTTCATACTATCATTATCACCCCTTTCAGATTCTCCCATCAGGGGGTTGCCACAAAGGATCACTCATCTTCATTGTGCCCTATCTCTTGCATCCTCCTCCATGATACCCCACTCTCTTATGTCCTTCCCCACCTCCTCTTTAGCCAGCCTCTCCCCCTCCTACCTGGCACCTCTATCCTCAGCATCTTTCTCACAATAAACTCCTTATTCCTCTTCAGCACACGACCAAACCATCTCATTCTCGCCTCTCTCACCATGTCTCCACACCATCCTACCTCTACTGTCCTTCTAGTACATTCAGTCTTTATCTCTTTATCCTGTCCCTCTTTGTCATGCCCAAACAAAACTGAAGCATCTTCAACTCTGCCACTTCCAGCTCTGTCTCCTGTCTTTTTGTCATCAGGACTGTTTCTAGGCCATATAACATAGCTGGTCTTACTGTTGTCTTGTAACCTTTACCTTTTACTTTTGCAGGTACTCTTTTGTCACAAGTCACTCCTGTTGCTCTTCTTCACCCACACCATTCAGCCTGCACTCTCTTCCTGACCTCTCTACCACACTCTCCATTACTTTGAAGTTTACCCCAAATACTTAAACACCTTTGATTCCTTTACTCCTTGTAATTTCATCACTCCACTGTCCTCCATCTAATTCACATACATGTACGCTGTCTTGCTGCTACTGACTTTCAGTCCCTTTTTCTCCAGTACACACCTCCAACTTTACCTTTCATATATTGAATGGTATTTAATTTTGCTGATTTTTTCTTTTTCTCTTGCAGATGTTGAGAGAAAAAGCACATCACCCAATGTTTGCCAGCTATTCGTGTCCTAATCTTGGTGAAGAGCTGTCAGAGACAGCTTGAAATGTTTTAAAAGAATAAGAAAAGCAAATACACTGCATTCAAGTTAGAATGACTCCATTAATGAAAGTTGATGACTAACTGAAGAAATAAGTGTTCAAGATCAATCAACAAAAATGGAGATAGAAATGCCAGCTAAAGAAAGATTACACATTTGCACCATATGTAATAAAACTTTCATACGAAAGGAATCTTTAAAAGAACATTACCTGACTCACACTGGTGAAAAGCCCTATTCTTGTACTATATGCCAGAAATCCTATGCTAGGAACAGAGAATTAACTAGACATCTTCTAAGTCACAGTGGAGAAAAACCCTATTCCTGTGATATCTGTAATAAATGTTTTACAAGAAAGGAATCCTTGAAGGAACACTTGTTGATTCACAGTGGAGAGAAACCTCATCAATGCAACATATGCCAAAAATGTTTCTCAAGGAAGATGGATTTAATTAGACACTATTCAATTCACAAGGGAGAAAAACCACATGTGTGCAACATTTGCAATAAGTCTTTCAATCGTAAAGCAAATTTGAAAGAACATTCCATTGTGCACACTGGAGAAAAACCACACTTGTGCTATATATGTAACAAGTCATTTGCTAGGAAAGTAGACTTGAGACAGCACTCTTTTGTGCACAGTGGTGAAAAACCTCACGTATGTGAAATATGTAATAAATCATTTTCTTTGAAAGGGGATTTGAAAAAACATTCCTTAGTTCACAGTGGGGAAAAGCCTCATGCTTGTACAATTTGCAATAAAGCATATACTCAGAGAGGACATTTAAAAGAACACTACTTGACGCACAGTGGAGAAAGACCTTATGTTTGTAGTATATGCAGTAAAGCATTTTCGTCTAAAGGAATATTAAAAGAACATACTTTAATTCACAGTGGAAAAAAGCCTCATATATGCAACTTGTGCAATAAATCTTTTACTAGGAAAGAAAGTTTGAAGAGACACTCTTTAATTCACAGTGGAGGTAAATCTTACTCATGCAATATGTGTGGTGATTCATTTCCGAGGAAAGACACTTTGGAAAAGCATCTGACCAACTGTGAAGAAAAATCACGAGCATGCAGTATTTGCCAGAAGTTTTTCCCTGTGGGAGACTGTTCCCAAAATTTGAATTCTACATCCAGCATCGAAGGTAAGCAGTACACTTGCAAAAGTTGCTACAGTGAAAATGCTCAGTGGAAAACTTCGGAAACAGAGTCCTTTATGAACAGAAGAGGGAAAAACCATAATAAAAGTGCAAATGCTGATGGAGTTGAAGTAGTAGAATGCATAAAAAACGAGAACTGCGATGAAATTGTTGTAGAACCCGAGATACACTTCATGATTGGATCTGATGGTATTAGAGAACCAGATGCAGACCGTAAGAAATACAAAGATGCAGACCTAATATGTGGTGATTCAGAAGAGCAAAATATTGAGGAAAGAGAAACAGTTGATGTGAAGAGCCTTGAGAATGACCCTTCTAAAAGCTATATCCAGACATAAATATTTTGCATTTACAAATACTCTAGCAATACATTGTATGTCTATATTCCTTATGAATATTAAAGTGCTGTATATAAAATTTTAGATGCAAAAAGATTCAGTGAAGATAGGAAATTAAATATTATGTTGTATTACTTTATACATGAACAGGTCCGAATATAATGTGTAGAAATATATAAATATTTTTCAAAATTATTTTTCATATCATATACTCAAAGATAAAGGAAATAGTCATCAACTGGGTAACTCTGTGGTCATAAGTTTAATAATTTACATTCAAAAACTGCTAAATATTTTTTTTTCTCTGTAATCAAGTGATATCAGCACATACATTAAAATGAAAATTTTTGTATATGATTGGTAATATTTTTTTTATACGTATTGTATCTGTCTGATCATATCTTATACAGTACAGGAATACTTTACTCTACATCCCTTTGAATCATGTCAATCTTGATTTTATGTCAGTTTCTATAATACTAGAAAATATGATTTTTGAATAATGACATTTTATGGGACTTCATGAGTTATGATGAAATTATACCGAAGTAGTTTAAATATACGTTTTAAGGTGAATGGGTGTGTGCTTTGATATGGCCATTCCCTGTTACATGAGGGATTACAGCCACTGTATATTTATATACAGTATATTGTAAAAAGCAGTTGAGAAAACTAAAAGGACTAGAGGAGTGAGTTAGGTAAGTCTTCTGCCTAAATATTTTCTCTTACCCCCAAAAAATATAGGTTAAAAAAAGTTTTTTCACCTCTGTTCTTTTATTACTGATCCCTGGCTCAATCCTGGCCTGGTGTTTGATTAGCTATCACTATCAAATTTAACTGGCAATTAATGGGGGGATTGATGATTTCCTATAGGTCTACCTTATTATTCAACCACTGCCTAGAAATTACTGGGTCACTGTAATTGGAGAAGGGGCTTAGGCATGACTATATAGCAGTACATAGTTGGGCTCTAGTTCTGTCACTATCCCTTCCCTCTCCCATTCATATATAATACTACTCACAGAACAATATGGCACTTATATATATATATATATATATATATATATATATATATATATATATATATATATATATATATATATATATATATATATATATATATATATATATATATATATATATATATATATATATATATATATATATATATATATATATATATATATATATATACACAGGGTGTCTTCGTTTAATGTCAGGGTTCCGTTCCTGACAGCTGACTTAAAGCGGATTTCGACGTAAGTCGGAACCAACTAAATTCGAACCTAGGTCCCCCAACCTTTGTTAAAAATAAATAATTTAAAACTTTGGAAAAAAATATATGTTCGTAAGCTATGATTAAAAAATACTAAAACTAATCTTAATAATATTGGTTACCCTTTAAATTAACATTAATCTATAGAAATAAAGTTCTCATTGTAAGATACAGGTACACCTTGTTCTCAGAATAACGCGAGGATAGGTTCTCAAAAGTGTCGGGTAAATGGAAAATCGCGTGAAAAAACTATATTAATTTTCCATAGGAAACAATGACAAAGGGCATAGATACGTTCCAAACCGTACATAGACAGACTATGCCAAAAATATAAGATAAGTAAAAACATATTTTATAACTACATAACAAAGCAGAAAGCCCTGTATCTATTTTTAAGAGTATACAAAAGATATTCAGATTTACTGTACAGCAAGAAATTAACATACTGTATAGTACTATATTATGCGGTGGGCAACAGACATACAGTACACTTGGACATGCATGGTGGCAGTGAGCACATAAGTTAAGTGGTAGAAGAGGAGGAGGATGCAGGAGAACGAACCTCCATCTGCAAATGTAAATAAAGATAAAATAAATATTATAAATAACCAAAGCAAGACTAAAATATGAAAAAAAAATTCATTATGCAATGCCTAAATGTAAAACACATTCTACTCACTCTATAGATGCGCAACAGGTAAGGGCCGAGCGTGGTGGCATCGAGAACATGACGTCAGCGGTAGCGGAAGAGGAGGGGGAAGCATTAGAACGAACCCCCATCTGCAAACGTAATCAAAGATAAAATAAAAACAATAAACAAAACCAAGACTAAAAAAAAATCATTATGCAAAAAAAAAAATCATTATGCAATGCCTAAATGTAAAACACATTCTACTCACTCTATAGGTGTGCAACAGGTAAGGGCCGAGCATGGTGGCGGTGAGCACGTGACGTCAGCGGTAGCGGAAGAGGAGGGGGAAGAGTTAGAACGAACCCCCATCTGCAAAAGGTAAACAAAGATAAAATAAACACAATTAACAAAAGCAAGACTAAAACACTAGAAAAAAAATTATCATTATGCAATGCCTGAATTACTGTAACAAAAAAAAAAGCTAACACATTCTACTCACTCTATTATACGGTGAGCAACAGGCATGGGACAAGCATAGTGGCGGTGAGCACGTGACGTCAGTGGTATAAGAAAAGGAGAAGGAACCCCTATCTGCCAAACATAAGAAACAATTAACAAAAGCAAGACTAGAAAACTTAATTTTTTTTCATTATGCAATGCCTGAATTACTGTAACAAAAAATATATAAAACACATTCTACTCACTTTATATAAAAACATAACACACATTCTACTCACTCTATTATACGGTGACCAACAGGTATGGGATGCGCGTGGTGGCGGTTAGCACTTGACATAAGCGGCATTAGAAGAGGAGAACGAACCTCTATCTGCCAAACGTAAGAAACAATTAACAAAAGCAAGACTAGAAAACTAAATTTTTTCATTATGCAACTAGCCATCATATTATAGTACAGGTATACAGTTATCTGTAAAATTTAAAAGAACTGAAAACACAAACAGTTATAAATATATCCAAGCACAGTGGATAGAATACCCTAATTTAGGGTAATCAGAGAATGATGATGAGTGATATCTACGTTTAGTATATAATAATAATCATAATAATGATGATGATAATAATAACAATAATTATAATTATAATGAATTTCATTACAGTTAGGATACTCAATATGGATTTAGGGAAATTTTTTTCCAGATTTGGGGTAAACTAAGCTTGTACTCGTGGAAGCAGTGTCGTACACTTAACATTTTTCCCATTTTCTCCAGAATATCCGATCGACAATATGAAAACTTCTTACTTACCATTTTTTCCATTTTCCCCATAATATCCAATGGAGAATATGAAGACTTAGCTGCAGTTAAACTAAACCCAGCTTTTGCACTTTTATTTATTTTTTCCGCATTTTCACGGATAGTGTACTTACCTAATTGTGTTTACGGGAAAGACCCCAAAGCTTGTATCCTCCCGTCTCCTGATCGGTTCCATTTTATACTTAGTGATACTTATCATACCTGTCCTTAAAACTATGGATTGAGATAGCATTAACTACCTCCTCGCTTAGCCAATTCCAATTATCAACTACTCTTGCACTGAAAAAGTATTTCCTTACATCCTGCAAAGAAGTTTTCTTACGAAGCTTCAAACTATGACCTCTAGTTCTAGAGCCAGCCATATCAAAATATCGATCCCTATCCACTCTATCATAACCATGAAGGAATTTAAAGACTATCACCATGGTGTTAAGTCTAATTCCCTCAGCCTCTCATCATAACTGAGATTGCGTATTTCTGGCACCAGTTTCGTGGCATGTCTTTGAACTTTTTCAAGCTTAGCTACGTGCTTTTTCAAGTGTGGATTCCAAAAGGGGGCTGCATATTCGAGTTTTGGCCTCACATAGGTTACATAAATATTCCTGAACATATCCTTGTCCATGTGCCTGAAGGCTACCCTTACATTTGATAAGAATGCATATGCTGCCCTTACTATGCCATTTATATGTATTTCTGGAGACAAATCTGCCAGTATGTTTACTCCTAGATCTCTCTCATTTTCTGTCTCTTGAAGTTGTACTCCAGCCACCGAGTAGTCAAGCTTGGGCCTTCTTGCACTTGTACCCATTCTCATTACCTATACATTTTGAAGTATTGAATTTCATTAGCCACTTTTCTGACCACTCATGCAGATTATTTAGATCCTCCTGAAGTTCTCTACCATTGTTCTCGTTTTTTTACTTTCTTCACAATCTTTGCATCATCTGCAAACATATTCATGAATGAATTTACAGACTCTGGTAGGTCATTTACATATACAAGGAACAAAAGTGGCCCTAAAACTGAACCCTGTGGAACTCCACTACTAACTCTTCTCCATTCAGACACTGAGTGTCTTACTCTAACCCTCTGTTCCCTTCCTCCTAAGTAAGTTTTTATCCATTCCAAAACATTTCCACCTATTCTAGCCATTGCTTGCACTTTGACTTTGACTCCTAATAAGTTTCCCCTGTGGAACAGTGTCAAACGCTTTCTGGAAGTCTAGGAATATGCAATCTGCCCAGCCCTCTCTTTCCTGTAAGACTCGGCTTACCTCATCATAAAATTCTAATAAGCCTGTTACTGTTGATCTACCTTCTCTGAAGCCATGTTGCCTCACTGACAAAACGTTGAAGGATTCCAAGTGAAGAGAGATATGTTTCCTTAGTAGTTTCTCCATAACTTTGCAAACTAGTGCCGTATCCCTCCTTCCCTTTTTGAAGCTTGGTATCACATTTGCTTGTTTCCAGCATCTTGGAATCTCCCCTGACTCCAGTGACTTTTTAAATATGATACTTAGTGCCACTGATATTGAGTTTGCGCATTTTTTAAGCACATGAGGGGATATGTCATCAGGACCTGTAGCTTTATGAACATCTAAATCCATCAGCGCTTTGCATACCTCTGTGGCTGTGGTTGATGTTCTCTAATACCGGTCCTTGAGCTTCTATCTGTGCAATCTGAGGGGGTGGGGTATTTTCTACTGTAAATACTGACTGAAACTCCTTGTTCAATTCTTTGCAGATCTCTTCATCCGTCTCAGTGATGCTTCCATCCGCTCTCTTTAGCCTTAAGACCTGTTCTTTTACCTTCAGTTTTCCTCTGATAAAGCTGTGGAAAAGCTTGGGATTTTCTTTAGCCTTCCTGGTGATGTCCCTCTCATAGTCTCTCTCTGCCTCTCTCCTTTTACTTAGGTAGTCATTTCTTGCTCTTTTGTACGTTTGCCAGGCATTTATGTTTTTTCTCCTCCTATACCTTTTCCAGCATTTGTCTCTCCACTCCTTAGCTCTTTTACACCCATTATCGAACCATTTCACTCTGGCATGAATTACACCTACTTTGGTGATAGGTATGCAGCAATCTACTATCTTCCCATATTTCTCACAAAAGATGTCATACATTTCTTGTACAGATTTGTTGTAAAATGAGGTTCTCCAGTCAATATCTGCAAAAAGCTCATTCATTTTGATGTAATCTCCTTTCGGATAGTTCCTTCTCATGTCCTCAGTGCCTCTACTCTCAGGCAGAATATCTTCAGTGATATACTCCATCAACAACACACAGTGGTCACTCTTTCCAATTGGTGGTTCATACTCAATTTTTTCAATATCCAACACATTATCTGTGAATACTAGATCAAGTAGTGATGGCTCATCCCCACCCCTGGCCCTCGTTGGTTCCATTACATGCTGGTGTAGGAAATTCCCTTGTACGCAATCTAGGAATCTTGCCCCGAATGAGTCCTCACCACTGTGTGGGTCAAGATTTATCCAATCTATCTCTTTATGATTAAAATCTCCCATAATCGTAATCCTACATTTTTTTTCCCGTGTCATGTTAACAGCTGAGTTTATGACTTCAATAGTACCTATATGACTTTCCTCATAAACTTCAAGCCTATTCTGGTTCCTTGGTGGGTTATATACAACACTTATTATAATGCTCTCTGACCCAGTATTTATGCGAGCAACAAGAAATTCCTTGAACTCACTTTCTATAGCCAAGTTTATTTCTTCAACTTGAATCCTTTCACTTATGAGCAGTGCTATCCCTCCACCAGTCCTCTCAGATCTTTCAACCCTTAGTATTCTGAAGCCCTTAGGAAAAACTGTGACACTGTTTATGTCCTCACTCAACTTAGTCTCTGTAATTGCTACTATATCTGCCTTACTGTTGTGAATCCTATCTTTTAATTCTACTGCCTTACCAGCTAATCCATCAGCATTTGTGTATAACAATCTTAATGAGACCCAATCCCCTGATCTTCTGTCATTATCTTCTTTATCTCCCCTTTGTCTGGAAGAACTCTGAAATGAAAATTTTTCTTCTGTTCTTCATTTCTTTCCTCATTTAACCTTCTTGCCTCTTGCAACAAATTTTTTATCTTTCCCATCTCTTCCTGTGTTCTGTATCGTCTAATGAACACTTCTTTGAATTCTTGAAGGTCTTTTAGACTTTTTTTTTCTCAAAAATATTTCCCTACATGTTTCCCCTCTCTCAAAGGTTACTTTTGTTTGTCTCGGCTTTCCTTCCCTCGAATATTTACCTAGTTGGTGTATGTTTACAATATCCTCAGGACCACAAACTACTCCAAGCTTTCTTATCAGGTCTACAACCCTAGCTTAATTTTCCTCAAGTCTCCCCTGCCATGTTGGCTCCTTACCTAATTGTGTTTACGGGAAAGAGCCCAAAGCTCGTATCTTCCCGTCTCCTGATCGGTTCCATTTTATACTTAGTGATACTTATCATACCTGTCCTTAAAACTATGGATTAAGATAGCATTAACTACCTCCTTGCTTAGCCATTTCCAATTATCAACTACTCTTACACTGAAAAAGGATTTACTTACATCCTGCAAAGAAGTTTTCTTACGAAGCTTCAAACTATGACCTCTAGTTCTAGAGCCAGCCATATCAAAATATCGATCCCTATCCACTCTATCATAACCATGAAGGAATTTAAAGACTGTCACCATATCCCCCCTGAATCTTCTAGCTTCGAGCGATGGTAAGTCTAACTCCCTCAGCCTCTCATCATAACTGAGATTGCGTATTTCTGGCACCAGTTTTGTGGCATGTCTTTGAACTTTTTCAAGCTTAGCTATATGCTTTTTCAAGTGTAGATTCCAAAAGGGGGCTGCATATTCGAGTTTTGGCCTCACATAGGTTACATAAATATTTCTGAACATTTCCTTGTCCATGTGCCTGAAGGCTACCCTTACATTTGATAAGAATGCATATGCTGCCCTTACTATGCCATTTCTATGTATTTCTGGAGACAAATCTGCCAGTATGTTTACTCCTAGATCTCTCTCATTTTCTGTCTCTTGAAGTTGTACTCCAGCCACCGAGTAGTCAAGCTTGGGCCTTCTTGCACTTGTACCCATTCTCATTACCTTACATATTGAAGTATTGAATTTCATTAGCCACTTTTCTGACCACTCATGCAGATTAATTAGATCCTCCTGCAGTTCTCTACAATTGTTCTCGTTTTTTACTTTCTTCACAATCTTTGCATCATCTGCAAACATATTCATGAATGAATTTACAGACTCTGGTAGGTCATTTACATATACATGGAACAAAAGTGGCCCTAAAACTGAACCCTGTGGAACTCCACTACTAACTCTTCTCCATTCAGACACTGAGTGTCTTACTCTAACCCTCTGTTCCCTTCCTCCTAAGTAAGTTTTTATCCATTCCAAAACATTTCCACCTATTCTAGCCATTGCTTGCAGCTTCCTAATAAGTCTCCCATGTGGAGCAGTGTCAAACGCTTTCTGGAAGTCTAGGAATATGCAATCTGCCCAGCCCTCTCTTTCCTGTAAGATTTGGCTTACCTCATTATAAAATTCTAATAAGTTTGTTACTGTTGATCTACCTTCTCTGAAGCCATGATGCCTCACTGAAAAAAAGTTGAAGGATTCCAAGTGAAGAGAGATATGTTTCCTTAGTAGATTCTCCATAACTTTGCAAACTATGCTGGTCAAGAAAACTGGTCTATAGTTCAGAGCCGTATCCCTCCTTCCCTTTTTGAAGATAGGTATCACATATGCTTGTTTTCAGCATCTTGGAATCTCCCCTGACTCCAGTGACTTTTTAAATATGATACTTAGTGCCACTGATATTGAGTTTGCGCATTTTTTAAGCACATGAGGGGATATGTCATCAGGACCTGTAGCTTTATGAACATCTAAATCCATCAGCGCTTTGCATACCTCTGTGGCTGTAAGGTTGATGTTCTCTAATACCGGTCCTTGAGCTTCTATCTCTGCAATCTGAGGGGGTGGGGTATTTTCTACTGTAAATACTGACTGAAACTCCTTGTTCAATTCTTTGCAGATCTCTTCATCTGTCTCAGTGATGCTTCCATCCGCTCTCCTTAGCCTTAAAACCTGTTCTTTTACCTTCAATATTCCTCTGATAAAGCTGTGGAAAAGCCTGGAATTTTCTTTAGCCTTCCTGGTGATGTCCCTCTCATAGTCTCTCTCTGCCTCTCTCCTTTTACTTAGGTAGTTATTTCTTGCTCTTTTGTACGTTTGCCAGGCATTTATGTTTTTTCTCCTCCTATACCTTTTCCAGCATTTGTCTCTCTACTCCTTAGCTCTTTTACACCCATTATCGAACCATTTCTCTCTGGCATGAATTACACCTACTTTGGTGACAGGTATGCAGCAATCTACTATCTTCCCATATTTCTCACAAAAGATGTCATACATTTCTTGTACAGATTTGTTGTAAAATAAGGTTCTCCAGTCAATATCTGCAAAAAGCTCATTCATTTTGATGTAATCTCCTTTCGGATAGTTCCTCCTCATGTCCTCAGTGCCTCTACTCTCAGGCAGAATATCTTCAGTGATATACTCCATCAACAACACACAGTGGTCACTCTTTCCAATTGGTGGTTCATACTCAATATTTTCAACATCCAACACATTATCTGTGAATACTAGATCAAGTAGTGATGGCTCATCCCCACCCCTGGCCCTCATTGGTTCCATTACATGTTGGTGTTGGAAATTCCCTTGTACGCAATCTAGGAATCTTGCCCCGAATGAGTCGTCACCACTGTGTGGGTCAAGATTTATCCAATCTATCTCTATGATTAAAATCTCCCATAATCAAACTCCTACATTTTTTTTCCCATGCCATGTTAACAACTGGGTTTAAGACTTCAATAGTACCTATATGACTTTCCTCATAAACTTCAAGCCTATTCTGGTTCCTTGGTGGGTTATATACAACAGTTATTATAATGCTCTCTGACCCAGTATTTATGCGAGCAACAAGAAATTCCTTGAACTCACTTTCTATAGCCAAGTTTATTTCTTCAACTTGAATCCTTTCAATTATGAGCAGTGCTATCACTCCACCAGTCCTCTCAGATCTTTCAACCCTTAATATTCTGAAACCCTTAGGAAAAACCGTGACACTGTTTATGTCCTCACTCAACTTAGTCTCTGTAATTGCTACTATATCTGCCTTACTGTTGTGAGTCCTATCTTTTAATTCTACTGCCTTACCAGCTAATCCATCAGCATTTGTGTATAACAGTCTTAATGAGGCCCCATCAACCGATCTTCTGTCATGTGTGTGTGTGATTACCTAATTGTGTTTACGGGAAAGAGCCCAAAGCTCGTATCTTCCCGTCTCCTGATCGGTTCCATTTTATACTTAGTGATACTTATCATACCTGTCCTTAAAACTATGGATTGAGATAGCATTAACTACCTCCTCGCTTAGCCAATTCCAATTATCAACTACTCTTGCACTGAAAAAGTATTTCCTTACATCCTGCGAAGAAGTATTCTTACGAAGCTTCAAACTGTGACCTTTAGTTCTAGAGCCAGCCATATCAAAATATCGATCCCTATCCACTCTATCATAACCATGAAGGAATTTAAAGACTGTCACCATATCCCCCCCTCACTCTTCTAGCTTTGAGTGATGGTAAGTCTAATTCCCTCAGCCTCTCATCGTAACTGAGATTGCGTATTTCTGGCACCAGTTTCGTGGCATGTCTTTGAACTTTTTCAAGCTTAGCTATGTGCTTTTTCAAGTGCGGATTCCAAAAGGGGGCTGCATATTCGAGTTTTGGCCTCACATAGGTTACATAAATATTTCTGAACATTTCCTTGTCCATGTGCCTGAAGGCTACCCTTACATTTGAAAAGAATGCATATACTGCCCTTACTATGCCATTAATATGTATTTCTGGAGACAAATCTGCCAGTATGTTTACTCCTAGATCTCTCTCATTTTCTGTCTCTTGAAGTTGTACTCCAGCCACCGAGTAGTCAAGTTTGGGCCTTCTTGCACTTGTACCCATTCTCATTACCTTACATTTTGAAGTATTGAATTTCATTAGCCACTTTTCTGACCACTCATGCAGATTATTTAGATCCTCCTGAAGTTCTCTACCATTGTTCTCGTTTTTTACTTTCTTCACAATCTTTGCATCATCTGCAAACATATTCATGAATGAATTTACAGACTCTGGTAGGTCATTTACATATACAAGGAACAAAAGTGGCCCTAAAACTGAACCCTGTGGAACTCCACTACTAACTCTTCTCCATTCAGACACTGAGTGTCTTACTCTAACCCTCTGTTCCCTTCCTTCTAAGTAAGTTTTTATCCATTCCAAAACATTTCCACCTATTCTAGCCATTGCTTGCAGCTTCCTAATAAGTCTCCCATGTGGAACAGTGTCAAACGCTTTCTGGAAGTCTAGGAATATGCAATCTGCCCAGCCCTCTCTTTCCTGTAAGATTTGGCTTACCTCATCATAAAATTCTAATAAGTTTGTTACTGTTGATCTACCTTCTCTGAAGCCATGTTGCCTCACTGACAAAAAGTTCAAGGATTCCAAGTGAAGAGAGATATGTTTCCTTAGTAGTTTCTCCATAACTTGGCAAACTATGCTGGTCAAGGAAACTGGTCTATAGTTCAGAGCCGTATCCCTCCTTCCCTTTTTGAAGATAGGTATCACATTTGCTTGTTTCCAGCATCTTGGAATCTCCCCCGACTCCAGTGACTGCTTAAATATGATACTTAGTGCCACTGATATTGTGTTTGCGCATTTTTTAAGCACATGAGGGGATATGTCATCAGGACCTGCAGCTTTATGAACATCTAAATCCATCAGCGCTTTGCATACCTCTGTGGCTGTAAGGTTGATGTTCTCTAATACCGGCCCTTGAGCTTCTATCACTGCAATCTGAGGGGGTGGGGTATTTTCTACTGTAAATACTGACTGAAACTCCTTGTTCAATTCTTTGCAGATCTCTTCATCCGTCTCAGTGATGCTTCCATCCGCTCTCTTTAGCCTTAAGACCTGTTCTTTTACCTTCAGTTTTCCTCTGATAAAGCTGTGGAAAAGCTTGGGATTTTCTTTAGCCTTCCTGGTGATGTCCCTCTCATAGTCTCTCTCTGCCTCTCTCCTTTTACTTAGGTAGTTATTTCTTGCTCTTTTGTACGTTTGCCAGGCATTTATGTTTTTTCTCCTCCTATACCTTTTCCAGCATTTGTCTCTCTACTCCTTAGCTCTTTTACACCCATTATCGAACCATTTCTCTCTGGCATGAATTACACCTACTTTGGTGACAGGTATGCAGCAATCTACTATCTTCCCATATTTCTCACAAAAGATGTCATACATTTCTTGTACAGATTTGTTGTAAAATAAGGTTCTCCAGTCAATACCTGCAAAAAGCTCATTCATTTTGATGTAATCTCCTTTCAGATAGTTCCTCCTCATGTCCTCAGTGCCTCTACTCTCAGGCAGAATATCTTCAGTGATATACTCCATCAACAACACACAGTGGTCACTCTTTCCAATTGGTGGTTCGTACTCAATTTTTTCAACATCCAACACATTATCTGTGAATACTAGATCAAGTAATGATGGCTCATCCCCACCCCTGGCCCTCGTTGGTTCCAGTAAATGTTGGTGTAGAAAATTCCCTTGTACGCAACCTACGAATCTTACCCAGAATGAGTCCTCACCACTGTGTGGGTCAAGATTTATCCAATCTATCTCTTTATGATTAAAGTCTCCCATAATCAAAATACTACATTTTCCCTCCCGTGCCATGTTAACAACTGAGTTTATGACTTCATTAGTACCTATATGACTTTCCTCATAAACTTCTAGCCTATGTTGGTTCCTTGGTGGGTTATATACAACAGTTATTATAATGCTTTCTGACCCAGTATTTATGTGAGCAACAAGAAATTTCTTGAACTAACTTTCTATAGCCAAGTTTAATTCTTCAACCTGAATCCTTTCACTTATGAGCAGTGCTATCCCTCCACCAGTCCTCTCAGATCTTTCAACCCTTAATATTCTCAATCCCTTAGGAAAAACTGTGACACTGTTTATGTCCTCACTCAACTTAGTCTCTGTAACTGCTACTATATCTGCCTTACTCTTGAGAATCCTATCTTTTAATTCTACTGCCTTACCAGCTAGTCCATCAATATTTGTGTATGACAATCTTAATGAGGCCCCATCCCCTGATCTTCTGTCATTATCGTCTTTATCTCCCCTTTGTCGGAATGAACTCTGAAATTAAAATTTTTCTTCTCTACATTTCTCTCCTCATTTAACCTTCTAGCCTCTTGCAACACGTTTTTGATCCTTTCCCTCTCTTCCTGTGTTCTGTATCGTCTATTGAACACTTCTTTGAATTCTTGAAGGTCTTTTAGACTTTTTTCCTCATCAATATTTCTCTACAGGTGTTCCCTCTCTCAAAAGTTACTCTTGTTGGTCTCTGCTTTCCCTCCCTAGAATATTTACCTAGGTGGTGAATGTTTACAATATCCTCAGGACCATAAACTACTCCAAGTTTTCTTATCAGGTCTACAACCCTAGCTTTATTTTCTTCAAGTCTCCCCTGCCATGTTGGCTCCTGGGATTCGCTTATGCCTGAGATTACCATTGTCTTCTCTTTATCAAGTGCCTGTTTAATCAGTGGATTTGCCCTTTCCATCACAACATCCTTTATTTTTGTTATTATTGTTTCTTTATAATCAACTGTTTGTATGTTTTCCATTGCCACCACCTTCACAGCCTCTTTTACTGCCACATTCCCCTTTAGTGCATCAGCAGAGGAAGTTCTCATGGCATCATGTTCTGTATTCGGCTCCTGAAACTCTTTCTAAACTGTTCGATGTTTTCCTTAATCTGGACATTCCAAGCTGCAATCTCATCTCTCTCAGAATAGAGCAGTGAACTAACATTTAATTTATTTAGGTTGTCATTCAGCTGTTTGTTGTTATCTTCTTGTTTAGAAATCCTGTTTCTAGTTCACTCTTTTCTCCTTCCAGCTTTTTTATTCGTTTTTTTTTAGTTCTTTACTCTCCTGCCCTTGTGCTTTATTTGCATCTTCTAAACATCTTATTCCCTCTCTGAGTGTTTCATTCTCTTTCATTTCTCTATCCATACTCCGAATTTTATCATCAAGGTTTATAACCATTATCTCTAATTCCTTGATTTTCTGTTTTAATCTTATATATATATATATATATATATATATATATATATATATATATATATATATATATATATATATATATATATATATATATATATATATATATATATATATATATATATATATATATATATATATATATATATATATATATATATATATAAATATACATACATATGCACACCTTGTTTTTGTACTAAAGCGGAGATACGTTCTCAGAAGTGATGGGTAAATAAAAAATCACATAAAAAAACGAGTAATTTTCCATAGGAAACAATGATAATGGGCATAGCTAGTTCCACAACAGTCCATAGACACACTATACCAAAGATATAGGATAAGTAAAACATATTTTATAAGTACATAACAAAGCAGAAAGGCCTGTAGTTATGTATATTAACATGCAAATAGTGTACAGTATAAAAGATATACAGATTTACTGTACAGTAAACAAATTAATGCACTCTATTATGCGGTGGGCAACAGGCATACACTGGGACGTGCATGGTGACGGTAAGTATGAGGATGCAAACGTTATGCTGCCTCCGTATCAGCTGATGCACACTTGCACGCTATTTCCCTAACGATATTATATTGAAAGTTTGTTTGCTGTTTGTTCTTAATGCATTTTTTCCATTATCTTCATAATATCCGATCGCATTAAGCGGTAGAAGAGGAGGAGGATGCGGGCAAACGTTTTGCAGCTCATCAGACAGGCACTTGATAAGGAGAAGACAGTGGTAATCTCAGGCATAAGCGAATCCCAGGAGCCAACATGGCAGGGGAGACTTGAAGAAAATAAGGCTAGGGTTGTAGACCTGATAAGAAAGCTTGGAGTAGTTTGTGGTCCTGAGGATATTGTAAACATACACCAACTAGGTAAATATTCGAGGGAAGGAAAGCCGAGACCAACAAAAGTAACCTTTGAGAGAGGGGAAACATGTAGGGAAATATTGTTGAGAAAAAAAAGTCTAAAAGACCTTCAAGAATTCAAAGAAGTGTTCATTAGACAATACAGAACACAGGAAGAGATGGGAAAGATCAAAAACTTGTTGCAAGAGGCAAGAAGGTTAAATGAGGAAAGAAATGAAGAACAGAAGAAAAATTTTAATTTCAGAGTTCTTCCAGACAAAGGGGAGATAAAGAAGATAATGACAGAAGATCAGGGGATGGGGCCTCATTAAGATTGTTATACACAAATGCTGATGGATTAGCTGGTAAGGCAGTAGAATTAAAAGATGGGATTCACAACAGTAAGGCAGATATAGTAGCAATTACAGAGACTAAGTTGAGTGAGGACATAAACAGTGTCACAGTTTTTCCTAAAGGCTTCAGAATACTAAGGGTTGAAAGATCTGAGAGGACTGGTGGAGGGATAGCACTGCTCATAAGTGAAAGGATTCAAGTTGAAGAAATAAACTTGGCTATAGAAAGTGAGTTCAAGGAATTTCTTGTTGCTCGCATAAATACTGGGTCAGAGAGCATTATAATAACTGTTGTATACAACCCACCAAGGAACCAAAATAGGCTTGAAGTTTATGAGGAAAGTCATATAGGCACTATTGAAGTCATAAACTCAGTTGTTAACATGGCACGGGAAAAAAAATGTAGGATTTTGATTATGGGAGACATTAATCATAAAGAGATAGATTGGATAAATCTTGACCCACACAGTGGTGAGGACTCATTCGGGGCAAGATTCCTAGATTGTGTACAAGGGAATTTCCTACACCAACATATATTGGAACCAACAAGGGCCAGGGGTGGGAATGAGCCATCACTACTTGATCTAGTGTTCACAGATAATGTGTTGGATATTGAAAAAATTGAGTATGAACCACCAATTGGAAAGAGTGACCACTGTGTGTTGTTGATGGAGTATATCACTGAAGATATTCTGCCTGAGAGTAGAGGCACTGAGGACATGAGGAGGAACTATCCGAAAGGAGATTACATCAAAATGAATGAGCTTTTTACAGTTATTGACTGGAGAACCTTATTTTACAACAAATCTGTACAAGAAATGTATGACATCTTTTGTGAGAAATATGGGAAGATAGTAGATTGCTGCATACCTGTCACCAAAGTAGGTGTAATTCATGCCAGAGAGAAATGGTTTGATAATGGGTGTAAAAGAGCTAAGGAGTGGAGAGACAAATGCTGGAAAAGGTATAGGAGGAGAAAAAACATAAATGCCTGGCAAACCTACAAAAGAGCAAGAAATGACTACCTAAGTAAAAGGAGAGAGGCAGAGAGAGACTATGAGAGGGACATCACCAGGAAGGCTAAAGAAAATCCCAAGCTTTTCTACAGCTTTATCAGAGGAAAACTGAAGGTAAAAGAACAGGTTTTAAGGCTAAAGAGAGCGGATGGAAGCATCACTGAGACAGATGAAGAGATCTGCAAAGAATTGGACAAGGAGTTTCAGTCAGTATTTACAGTAGAAAATACCCCACCCCCTCAGATTGCAGTGATAGAAGCTCAAGGGCCGGTATTAGAGAACATCAACCTTACAGCCACAGAGGTATGCAAAGCGCTGATGGATTTAGATGTTCATAAAGCTACAGGTCCTGATGACATATCCCCTCATGTGCTTAAAAAATGCGCAAACTCAATATCAGTGGCACTAAGTATCATATTTAAAAAGTCACTGGAGTCAGGGGAGATTCCAAGATGCTGGAAACAAGCAAATGTGATACCTATCTTCAAAAAGGGAAGGAGGGATACGGCTCTGAACTATAGACCAGTTCCCTTGACCAGCATAGTTTGCAAAGTTATGGAGAAACTACTAAGGAAACATATCTCTCTTCACTTGGAATCCTTCAACTTTTTGTCAGTGAGGCAACATGGCTTCAGAGAAGGTAGATCAACAGTAACAAACTTATTAGAATTTTATGATGAGGTAAGCCGAATCTTTCAGGAAAGAGAGGGCTGGGCATATTGCATATTCCTAGACTTTCAGAAAGCGTTTGACACTGTTCCACATGGGAGACTTATTCGGAAGTTGCAAGCAATGGCTAGAATAGGTGGAAATGTTTTAGAATGGATAAAAACTTACTTAGAAGGAAGGGAACAGAGGGTTAGAGTAAGACACTCAGTGTCTGAATGGAGAAGAGTTAGTAGTGGAGTTCCACAGGGTTCAGTTTTAGGGCCACTTTTGTTCCTTGTATATGTAAATGACCTACCAGAGTCTGTAAATTCATTCATGAATATGTTTGCAGATGATGCAAAGATTGTGTAAAAAGTAAAAAACGAGAACAATGGTAGAGAACTTCAGGAGGATCTAATCAATCTGCATGAGTGGTCAGAAAAGTGGCTAATGAAATTCAATACTTCAAAATGTAAGGTAATGAGAATGGGTACAAGTGCAAGAAGGCCCAAGCTTGACTACTCGGTGGCTGGAGTACAACTTCAATAGACAGAAAATGAGAGAGATCTAGGAGTAAACATACTGGCAGATTTGTCTCCAGAAATACATATAAATGGCATAGTAAGGGCAGCATATGCATTCTTATCAAATGTAAGGGTATCCTTCAGGCACATGGACAAGGAAATGTTCAGAAATATTTATGTAACCTATGTGAGGCCAAAACTCGAATATGCAGCCCCCTTTTGGAATCCGCACTTGAAAAAGCACATAGCTAAGCTTGAAAAAGTTCAAAGACATGCCACGAAACTGGTGCCAGAAATACGCAATCTCAGTTATGATGAGAGGCTGAGGGAATTAGACTTACCATCACTCGAAGCTAGAAGAGTGAGGGGGGATATGGTGACAGTCTTTAAATTCCTTCATGGTTATGATAGAGTGGATAGGGATCGATATTTTGATATGGCTGGCTCTAGAACTAGAGGTCATAGTTTGAAGCTTCGTAAGAAAACTTCTTTGAAGGATGTAAGGAAATACTTTTTCAGTGTAAGAGTAGTTGATAATTGGAATTGGCTAAGCGAGGAGGTAGTTAATGGTATCTCAATCCATAGTTTTAAGGACAGGTATGATAAGTATCACTAAGTATAAAATGGAACCGATGAGGAGACGGGAAGATACGAGCTTTGGGCTCTTTCCCGTAAACACAATTAGGTAATCACTATTCAGGCACAATATCTTCCTCATAAAATATTTATTTACTCACTCTATTTGGGGTTTATCCAATTTTCAAGATTATTGTACATATTACATATTAATATTCCTGAGAGAAAAAACTATACAATTCCTTACAAAGAAAACGTATATCGGGGAAACTTAAATGAAATATATATATTCTCTACACGCTATTTCCCTGACAATATTTTATCGAAAGTTTGCTTGGTGTTTGTTCTTAATGATTTTTTTCAAATTTCTTCATAATATTCGACCGCATTAATCAGTAGAAGAGGAGGAGGAAGCGGGAGAATGAACCTCTATCGGCAAAGGGTTTGTCACATTTCCGTATTAGCTGATGCACCCTCGCACTCTATTTCCCTTACGATATTATATTGAAAATTTGTTTGTTGTTTATTCTTAATGCTTTTTTCAATTTTCTTCATAAAATTTTATCGCATTAAGCAGCAGAAGAGGCAGAGGATGCGAGAACGAACCTCTATCGGCAAACGTTTTGTCACACTTCCGTATCAACTGATTCACCCTCGCACACTATTTCCCTGACGATATTATATTGAAAGTTTGTTTGCTGTATGTTCTTAATGATTTTTTTCAATCGTTTTCATAATATTCGATCGCATTAAGCAGTAGAAGAGGAGGAGGATGTGGAAGCACGAACCTCTATCGGCAAACAATTTGCCACTTCCGTATCAGCTGATGCACCCTCACACGCTATTTCCCTGACGATATTATATTGAAAATATGTTTGCTGTTTGTTCTTAAAGCTTTTTTTCAATTTTCTTCATAATATCCGATAAGAGGTAGAAGAGGAAGAGGATGACGGAAAAGTGCTTCCGAGGCGGTCGATTTTTTACTAAACTGAATTTTTTTTTTTTTTTTTTTTTTTGCATGGGCGTTCTTCGCAAATTTCGTATTTTTTTACTATTATTGTCTATGGGCGTTATTGCAATATCGCGGTAAAAAAAATGCGGAAAAACGAACAAGGTGTATATATATATATATATATATATATATATATATATATATATATATATATATATATATATATATATATATATATATATATATATATATATATATATATATATATATATATATATATACAGGGAATCCTCATATAACATCAGGGTTCCGTTACTGACAGGCGACTTAAATCGAAAATCGACATAAGTTGGAAATCACTAATATTCAAACCTGGGTCAAAAAGAGAGAAAAAAAAAATCCTTTAAGGGACCTTATGTTCCTGATGGCTCTTAAAAAATTACTAAACTAATCTTAATACTATTCCTAAACTCTAAAATTAACATAATATACGTGCACTGTTCAGAATACATGTACTGTACAGTATAATAAAACAACACATACATAAAAATATCTGCACTATATTATACTACAATACCTGTACTGTGTTACTGTATAGTACAAAACTGTAAATAGTACCTGTACAGTATACTGTACTCATGTGGTGTGCTTACATAGAGAGGGATAGACTTGCTTATTAGGAGAAAGCTTGCTACATCAGCTGCTAATGAGACAGGGGCAGGCAGTGAGTCTGGAAATGCAAAAGAACAATCAATAAATAATCTTTAGAAAAGAAAACTACTGTATAAGATATAAAACACACTTATAAAAAATATGACACTAGTATCTCATATTTTATCAAGTTAATGGCTTTATTTATTTATTTTTATATATACAATTGGTTATATTGAAAAATTATACTAAATTTAAAAAGAGAAAATACAGATCTATAGTTTTTCTTTTTAACCCATTCTCCTTTTTTAAATATTGGTTCCACATCTGCCGATTTCCACTACTTGGGTTCCAGTCCTAATTTTATTAAATTATAGAATAGTGCAGTTAGTGGACAACTAAGCTCTGCCTTGCACTTCTTTAATACTCTAGCATAAATTTCATCAGGTCCCGGAGATTTATGAGTCTTTAATTTATCTATTTCTTTCATTACATCCTCCCTTGTAATATTTATTGTACTAAGTATATTATAAGGACGGTCTATGTATATGTATTCTCCTTCTGGAATACCTGTATATTCCAAGTTTTCATTAGTAAATACAGATAAAAAAAATTCATTTAAACATGTACACATCTTTATATCATCATCTGTAAAAAAAAAAAAAAAAAATCTTTTATTTAAGCCTTTGTTGCAAGCTCGAAACTAAGGTAATTCGAAACGACGTTGTATGAGGACTCCCTGTATATATATATATATATATATATATATATATATATATATATATATATATATATATATATATATATATATATATATATATATATATATATATATATATATATATATATATATATATATATATATATACACCTTGCTCTCAGAATAAGGCGAAGATAGGTTCTCAGAAGTGTCGGGTAAATGGAAAATTGCATGAAAAAACAATTTTTCATAGCAAACAATGACAAAGGGCATAGATACGTTCCAAACTTTACATAGACACGCCTGAATTACTATAACAAAAAAAAATATAAAACACATTCTACTCACTCTATATACAGTGATCAACCGGTATGGGATGAGTGTGGTGGCGGTGAGCACTTGACATAAGTAGTATTAGAAGCAAAAGAAACCTCTATCTGCAAACGTAAAAAAAACAATTAACAAATGCAAGACTAAAAAACTAATTTTATTTCATTATGCAATGCCTGAATTACTATAACAAAAATAAATATAAAACATATTCTACTCACTCTTTTTATGGTGAGCAACAGGTATGGGCCGAGCGTGGTGGCGGCGAGCACATGACTTAAGCAGTAGGAGACGAGGAGAGGGAAGCGTTAGAACTAACCCCAAGCTAAAAAAATAAAGATACAATAAAAAAAAAATCGATAAAAACAAGACTAGAATTTTTTTTTCATTATGCAATACACAGTAATGAAGTACAATAAAAAATATTACACACATTCTACTTACTTTATATACGGCGAACAACAGTAGTCGAGCGTGTTTGAGGCAACCAGGTGATATAAGAGGTAGGAGAAGGAGAAGAGGAGGAAGTGGAAGAGCCAACCCCTAGCTGCAAAAATTAATAGCTACCATTAAAAAAATGAAAAACAACAGTAGAAACTCATATTTTATAATTTTGCAACGACTGAATATAATATTATAGTATGATGTTAAAAACATAATAATAAAAAGACGTAAAAGATTACAGAGGTGTACTTAACTCTATGTACGATGGGCAACAGTCAAACTGGGACGAGAGGGGTGGCCTTGACAAGTTGAGTTAAATGGTAGGAGAGGGAGGTGAAGAGGAGGAGTAGGAGGAACAGGGAGAGCTATCCCCTGGTTGAGGTTGGGGTTCATACTGCTTAGATGTGCTGGGCTGAGGGTCATCACTATCACTTCTTTTTTCTACTGAAAAGTAAGAATCAAGAGTTGCCTGCCGTGCAATCCTCCTCTTTTTGCTTAATATTTCTATATAGCAGGAAGCATTCTCCAAAATTATTCTCGATATAATGCCTGCACGCCCTATATCGGGATCTTCCGAATCCAATATTACCAAGGCACTCTCGATATGGGGAAAAAATTTAATTAATCCACTCACAGTGAGTGATTTCATGGGGCTCGCAGAATGTGCTGCTGCCTCGATTTCCTCCCTCTCCTGACGTTGTCGTTCACCTACCATGTCCTCCAAATCCTCGGCAGTCAATTCCTCCATGTGGGAAGCAAGAAGGGCATCCACATCCTCCTCCTTAATGTCGGTGAATCCCACAAGATGTGCGAGCTGAACGCACTCAAGTCTCGTCTTTGACAGCCGATCATTTAGGTCAAAACCTGAGAAAAAGTTCACTAACTGCGGGCCAGCATTCTTCCAGGCTCCATTAAGACATGACTGAGTTACTTCACCCCAAGAATCCTTCACAAACCATATGGCGTGCTTGATATTAAATGCTTTCCAGTAGTCTTTAACCACAGTCTTCTTTATATCTAGGTTCGAGATATTGCCGGCCTCAGATGCTTTCTCAAGGTAGCCCATGCTGACGTCAGTCTTACTTCTGAGATCTTTAAAAGAATGCTTGAGGTAGTGCGATTTCAGCATATGCACTACCTTCTGGTCCATTGGTTGAATTAGGGAAGTTGTATTTGGCGGCAGAAATACAACTTTGATGTTAGGATGAATATCGGCGATTGAAGTAGGATGGGCTGGAGCATTATCTAAGAGCAGAAGAATTTTGAAGGGTAAATCATGACTCTTGCATTAGACTTCTAACTCTTTGGGGAGACGTGTCAAGAAGTAATATTTAAAAATACTCCCAGTCATCCATCTTTTCGGATTTGAATACTAATGCACTGGAAATAACTCTTTATTGTATCCCGTGAGTGCTCGAGGATTTTTTGAATGGTAAATCCTTACCGGCTTCAGCTTCATGTTGCCCTCAGCGTTAGCACTAATAAGTAGGGTAAAGCGATCTTTTGCTGCCTTAAATCCGGAAGCTCGTTTTTCCTCTATGGAAATATACGTCCTTTCTGGCATTCACCTCCAGAATAAAGCAGTTTCGTCCATATTGAAAATCTGCTTGGACGTATATCCCCTTCCTCTATGATGGCCTTTAATTCCTCTGGAAACTGAATTACCGCATCCATATACGCTGATGAGCTTTCGCCTTGTAATTTTCGGCTGCAATGACCATACCTTCGTTGGATATGAGTGAACCAACCTAAGCTAGCATAAAAGGGTTTCACTTCTTCGCCTTTCATCTTAGATTTCAAATGTTCATAGATCTCGCACGCTTTTTCCCTGACGATACTATACGGCAGGTTTGTTTGCTGTTGGTTCTTAAGATTCATCCACATGTTTAGCATTTTCTCCATCTTCTCCATAATATCCGTTCGAGAATATGAGGCTTTAGCCGCAGTTTAGCTCATACCAGCTTTGGGACTTTCCTGGGTCTTCTCCTTATTATCGCAGATTGTGCACAGCGTGCTCTCAGGGAGATGCATAACCCGTTTAATGCTGCACGTACTTTCACCACGCTCATACCGGGCCAACACTTGAAGCTTCACTTCAAGGCTTATTGCCTTTCTGGTTCTTTTGGGAGTACTAGAAGCACTTCCACAGTCTTTTCCTGGGCGTTTACTAGCCATGATATTGTAGTACAGGTACAGGTATACAGTTATATGTAAAATTTAGAAAACTGAAAACACAGTTATAAATATATCCACGCACAGTGGATAAAATACCCTAATTTTATGGTAATCAGAGAATGATGATGAGTGATATCTACATTGAGTATATAATAATAATCATAATAATAATAATAATAATAATAATCATAATAATAATAATGAATTTCATTACGTTTAGGGTACTTAATATGGATTTAGGGAAATTTTTTTCCAGATCTAGGGTAAACTAAGCTTGTACTTATGGAAGATGTGTCATACACTTACCATTTTTCCCATTTTCTCCAGAATATCCAATCAACAGTATGAAATCTTCTTACCATTTATTCCATTTTCCCCATAATATTCGATCAAGAATATGAAGACTTAGCCGCAGTTAAACTAAAACCAGCTTTTGCACTTTTATTTATTTTTTCTGCATTTTCACGGATAGTGTGTATGTATATACATTCACTGAGATGCTACGCATGTTCAATGGCGACCGTACTCTCACCACTCTCATGACGGCTCAACCCTTGCAATTTTATTTCAAGAATTATTGCCTTTCTGCCTCTTATGGGAGTACAGTAATCCCTTGCTATTTTGCGGTTCACCTATCGCGAATTCAGTGCATCGCAGTTTTTTGGGGGGATAAATAAATAAATAAATAAATTAATTAAAAAAAAAAATTAGATTATTGTGACACCAGGACGGGCCAAAAATTATAAACTAAAAACAGCCTTTATCAGGCTGTAAAGAGAAACAGAGATGGAGAGTGTAATGACCCGTCAGATGTGAAGGGATTATAAAAGATGTGTAATGAATATCCAGTTCTCTGCTGGGTTTTAATATACCTCTGCATTACTTTAATGATGTCTATCCCAGTTATTCTCCTTAGATATTATTATTATTATTATTATTATTATTATTATTATTATTATTATTATTATGGGAGACAATAATTTTCCTTGGATGATGATTAGTAGGAGTATTATTATTATTATTATTATTATTATTATTATTATTATTATTATTATTATTATTAAGGGCTCATCATTGTTTGTACATCTCTTGGTTTATTTACTTTAATAACTGTGTACAGTGCCCCTCCCTAGTTGGCTGGGACAAAGAGAGTGTGGGGGGTTGGGTAGAATAGAATGTTGGGGAGAGAGAGAGAGAGAGAGAGAGAGAGAGAGAGAGAGAGAGAGAGAGAGAGAGAGAGAGAGAGAGAGAGAGAGAGAGAGAGAGAGAGAGAGAGAGAGAGAGAGATCCTTAATTAACTCTTGTTCATTCAACCAAAACTACATTATATATTGTAAAAATAATGGTTTAATTACAAATTCGTAATAATAATAATAATAATAATAATAATAATAATAAT